>LPNX010722868.1:0-74790 GCA_001517045.1 Pseudotsuga menziesii | reverse complement strand
TGGAAACTTCAAAAAAATGTGAAATAAAACTCATTTTCCCATCATAAAAAAGGAAAAAATATACTTTTCACTGAAATTGTGGATACATGATTGGAAACTTTTAAAAAAATGCCAAAAAAAACTCATTTCCTTACTAAAAATTATACTAATCACTAAAATTGTTAATTGGAAACTTTTAAAAATATGCTCAAGCCCCATATCAAAAACATAAATACATATTTTTTTTATTACATATAATTTCTTAGTTGCATTTAAGAAATATTACTACAAAACTATTTCTGGTTGATTTCATAGTTTTTTTGTTTTTTTTTTAATTTCTTACTATGTTAATGTTTTTTTTAACAAATTATGTGTTTAGTTGGAAGAGTATGAATAAACCTTTTTGTACATCTCCATAGCCAATGAGCCATACCTCACAACCTTTGGAGTTGTTACATGTTCCAACCCCAAAATCGGATCCTTTTTCAATCACTTTGAAAATGAAACTTATACCTTCAATTCTAGTAATCCCAAAACGGTAAAATAGGTGAATATTTCTTACTAGTTTTTAAACTGTGTTGCTCAAATTTTGTGGTGCATGTGTTCAAATTTTGTGAGGGTTTTTAGATCTTTGGGCGTTTGAACTTTCCATATAAAAATAAAATCGAATCCCTTTTTACATGTATGTTGTCTTAAACAGATTCCAGCAGAAGGCATTAAACCTTGAAAGAGGACACATAACCTACAAAAAAAAAAAATCTTTCAAGCGAATTCATTTGAAAACACAAACTAACCTTGCACGTTTAAAATCCGAACTATGTAGATCTAGAAATGAATTGTTCACCAGCAGGAGACGGAAATAATAAACAGCTCCAACAATCACCCGAAAACAGTGCTGCAACAATGGCAAGTGTGAAGAAAATCTCGTTAAGGCCTTCATTTTTATAGAACTCTTAGACGTCGCTATAGCGACGGAAAACATTGACTTTTGCGCTCTGGGTCAACTAAAAAGCCAAAACATGTGAATGCCCTAAGTCATCTTCACATTGCCGTCGCTATAGCGACGGAGCTCCGTCGATACAACGACGTTGAAGGAGGAAGGCATCGATATAGCGACGGTCATGATTACCTTCATCGATACAGCGATGAGTAAGCGTCGATACAGCGACGGCAAGTTCATTTTGTTTCCGACTTTACACCAAAATGTATGAAACGTGGAAAACCTCCGTGGAAAAATCCGCGCTTTTGTATTAGTGTCATTAAAGTTCAAAATGGCATAATTATACACAGTCAGTTGAGACTATCCACTTTCTTCCCTTTTCTTGAAATAAGGCTTGAAGTATTTTTTCGATGAACTAGCTTATTTGTCCTTTTCTAGGTCTACTATCTTATTCAATCAATTTTGTACAATGTTGGCCACATTTTCTGATTCATTTGAGTGTTCTTCCTTAGGTCTAGTTAGCAGCGAAGGTTTTTTACTGCTAATGGTCTTTACTTCTGGTTTTGTAGTATGTTTTGCTATACTTTCTAGATCAGCTTCTACTTTGATGGTTTATTCAAAATTTTCAACCAGTGTTAGCTTAACTTCCCTCTTCACGAATATTTCTAGTTGTGGGGATAGTGTTGTGGTATAATATTCTACCAATAACTCCTTAGCTGGTTTGGTTGTAGAACTAAAATTTCTCAGATGATTAGTAAACCTTTGGTTTAAATCTTGAATTTTTGATTTCTTTTCCATTCTCAGGGACAACAATTCTTTCACAAGGGTAGCTAGGGTTTTTATACTACCAAATTTTCTTTTAAATACCCTTTCAAAGGTGTCCCAGTTTGTTATTGTATTGGGTTGAAAACTAAAAAACCAAGAAGTCACTTTAGGTTCAAAAGTATGTGGAAAAATGTTGCATACAACATCTTCATGTTCAATATTTAAAAGTTTTAGAGCTAAGAAAAAACTTTTCAGGTGGTCTTCTACAGAAATACCTTTTCCTGGGTCAAACTTTGGTAGTGTTATCTCTTGGTGTTTAGGAAAATCATGCAGAGGTGTAGCCATATTAAGTGGTGTTCTGGCCCTCCATGTTGGTTGATTGGCAGTAGCCATAATTCGATGAGGAGACTGTTGTGGAGACTATGGAGGTGAATGTAGCGGAGGATGAACTATGGGAGACTCAGGTCCCAACTGATCAAGGGGTTGGATGATTTCTTGTATATATAAATCCACCAATTCTTCCAAATTTTCAACAAGGATTGAATCTTGAGTGTAAGAAAGTACTTTATTAGAATCCCTCATTCTTGGTAATGCAGGAATTGCTTTCAATCCTCCAATATTCGTCACGTAAGATCTTGTATGTCTTTGCAAGTGATTAACTTCTTCAAACGGAACAGCGTATAGGAGTTCTAAACCTTCTTCTTCAAAACCTACTTTATTTTATTCTTCACAAATTAAATCTTCAGGAAAATTAGTTTCAGATGTATCTCTAATGGAATAATTTCTTGCAAATGGATTTCCTCTGCCAGCCATGCACTGGAGGCCCTCTTTCTAGCGCCAAAACTGTTGGTGCTTGCAAAATTTCCAGGTACCGATAGTAGGTATTCTCCCCAGTAAGTGATCCCAACTAGATCATTCACCGTTTGGTATGGGGAACCTGTCTGGTTAGCGGCCCGACTACCGTAGATTTAAAATTTGTTTAAGTATTTTACTGGTTGCGACTCGGTCCACCGTTTATGTATTTTATTGTTTTAAAGATGAAATGAAAGTGCCTAAGATAAATGCAAGTGACTAATAAACAAGAACCTTCGAAGAGCTGCACAGGTTCTTAACTCTCACCTTACCTAAATCTTGTTTCTCAACCACTTCTAAATTAAGAAAATCTAATGTATTCTAGTATAAACTAATCTATCCTATCCCTAGTGGAGCATATTTTAAAAGATATAGAGGAATGTATTCTAGTTATCTATACCAAATTTTGCATATAGATGTCTTAATTCCATACACATAATTACAGCAAAAAAATTAGCAAAGATAGCTTTGAAATATGAAAGCATCCATTACTCAATATATTCACAAAATTTCAAATAGGAAGCAAAATCATTCATTACTAAAGAAATAATTCATAAAGGTTCAGAACGATCTCACAGTTGCACAGAAGCTAAAAGGAAGTAGTTCAACATTTATATTCCACATAGCCCATGTAAAAGCATGTGCAGTCCTTTCCCAACAAAATTTGTTCTTCTTTATTAGCATAAAAAGTAGTTATTCTTACAAATAAACTCAGCATGTTTGCGCCAGTGAAAGTCCTTCTATTCTACCTTTTACATCTATTTATAATACAATTTCAAATGAATTCTTGACTCCAATGACTTTAGAACTTCTCTAACCTTAGGACTTCCAAAATTTTGTCTTTTAGTGTCTTACACTTGGAAAAGAAAATAATAATAAATTACATAAAGTGACGAAATACAGAAAAGACAAAAATCTCAAGTAGGCCTAGCTGATCTAGAAATGTAATCATCCCACGCATTAGCTTCTTCTAAAATGGTTCGATAATCTATTGGATCCAGTAATCTCATAGTTACTTCATGTACAGCCAGTTGTGACTCGTATTATATCACTTTTGGTGGAGTCAACTTGTATAGATCTTCCAAGAAATGATTGTTGACGGAGGCTTGTGCAATCCAAGTTTTAACATATTCTTCTTTATGATCTCCATCTTCAGAATGTATTGTTGTTCTTCAAGCAACCTGTCTTGTAGGAACTTTAGATGTTGATCTTATTTGGGAAGTCTTTAATCTTTGTTGATGAAGGAATCTGGCATTTATTATGAACCAGGCACATTTTTTTTGTAGAACTCTGTACATTTTTCTGGAGTCTTCAGAATTCCATTGCTTAATCTTACAGAAGATTTCCTCTGAAATTACAAGAGTGCCATTTCTATCTTTAAGCCTCTGGTTGTCTTTTGAGGCAAGTGCTTGAGAAAAGTTGAATTGGATTCTACCCAAGTCAGCTAGATTTGAACTTTCTTGTTGACTTCTAGTAGTCCTTCCCTGAAACTAAGTTATTTCTCTATTATTTCATTCAACCTTGTCTCTTCCTACTTGACCTTATAAATCTCCTTTGCAAGACTCAGATGAACTTGATGAATTTTCCTCTAGATTAGGAAGGCCTGATCATAGAAGGGAGTGATATCAGGTTGCCTTTCATTGGTTTTCTTAAGTTGAGTCTCCAATGATCTTTTATGTACCTCCAACTCTTCTACCCGGGATCTTAGCTCCCCCGTTTGTCTGTTTGTTTCATATTTTTGTGCTTCGAATTCCAAAATCTTGTCTTCAAGATATTTTTTTCTCCCCTTCCATGATTGTAAATGAAACCTCCAATGCATCCTTTTCCATTTCTAAATCTTGATACACCTTTTGGAACCTTTCAAATTCTAAAAGGGTTGCCTCATGTTTCCTTTTAAGTTCTCTACCTTCCCCTCTTTCCTTGATTAGAGTGTCTTTCATTTTAATCATATTTTCATTATAATGATCTTCATCTTCCATCAATTGGTCAACTTTATCAGCGTTCTCTTGAGTGGCTGTTATGCTGACCGATTCTAGGAATTTGGGGTCTTGATTGGTTTTTTCAATAATGGTTTTCTCAATCATTGTGATCACGTCAGGCTGTGTGTCGATATTTAACCTTTTTTTCGGCCTCCTAACAATAGTTTTCCCTAGACTTTTCAAAGGATATAGTGTCCAAGCATGCCACTGCATGTTGCTTGGATGGAGTGAAAGGAACTAATCCAAGTTCAAGAGTAACATGGCCGCCTATGATTGTGCCACTTGATGAAGAAGGAGGATCCTTCAGATTGTCTTAAGAAGTTTCCTAGTCCAAATCCTCTCTTTCTGTATCCTCTTGTTCTTTCTTTCTCAATTCCTCAGTTGTCTTCTCAGCTTCTTCTTGTGCTCTTTCTTCTGATTTTTTTCGTAATCTTTCTTCCTCTTATTTTTTCCTTTTCGTATTTAGAATTACGTAAACTTACTACCATCATTCATTTAGAACATTCACAAATTTCTATTTCACACTTTTGACCCAATCATCCGTCATCATAACCGATGGGGTGGGTAGTTTGCAGGCCTTGTTTATATATGTTGGAGTGAAAAAATAAAAGGCTCCCCCTCCTGTGTTGGAAATAATCATGGTGGTTGTGTCTGCTCGGGGGAGGATCCAACCGATTACTACAGCACACGGGAATAATTCTGGGTGCATGGTTGCCTTCCTGATACGTAATTTTCCTATATTTTCTTATAAAGACATGTCTTCCAGGCCCGTATCAGGGAAATTTTGGTCTCTGATCATTTGAAAAAATTATCCCCACTTGAACTCCTGCTCAGCCCCTATGACAGCCTTGGTATCTTCATAAATAATTTCCATCATCGATATAATTTCCACGTCTAAATCCCCCTCAGTGGCCTTAGCCTTTTTCTTTCCGCTCTTCTTCAGCGTGTTGTGATGTGAGTACTAAAACTGCAGCATGATCACAGCAAGAGATGTATTAGCGATAATATGCTTGAAAACAACATTTATATCAATAGGAAATACTCAAAATGAGAAGCAAAGATATCGAATGTATGAATCACTGTTAAAAACATCATTGTTTCTTCCAAAGAGAAAGACTGCAATCAGTGTTTATTATGATAGAGGAGAATAAAGATATATTTTCCAGTTCATCATTGGCCATTCAAAAGTAACTTTGTGAGGTAGAGAAATCTCTCCCAAAGGTTGTCCAGTCATATTACACTTGCATTGAGGGTATATGTTTGGAAAACTTAAATGAAACACATCAACACATGTGTAGATGTTGTTTTTGGGATTACATCACTCGTTCGTTAAAGCATTAATGCTAACTATTTGCAAAATCTGCAATATTTATTCATTTAGCTTTTAAGAAACACCACAACGTTTAGACCTTTCGCCTTCAATTCATGGCAACGACTTAATAAGCTTGAGACTGTAGACATTTAGGTGAATAGTGAAACCCTGATTCTAAAACCCATGAAAACCTCTTAAACGACAACGTTGGCCCTAACGGGGAGAGTATGGAATCAAACATTGTCTGAAAAAAAACCTAGACCATAGTTTTAAACCAAAACGATATCCAAAGCGAGAAACTGCAAAGGGTTCCCCTACCATTGCACCTTTATCTTCCAACAAACTCAAACCAAACAAAATGAGGAATGGGAAACACCTGGCTTGGAGCAACTCTATCATAGTGTTTCTAGGTTTCAAAAAATCTATACCAGCGGCTTGAAAAACCAAACCAAACTCCTTGGAAAAAGACGGAAAAGGATAAAAAACGGTTAGGCTGAAAAGTGCGAGGTGCTTTGCGGCATACAATTAACTCATGTGGCCACGGTTTCCTCCAACCTAATCTGGGTGGCTCTAGCAGTTAGCCTACTGACAAAACCCTACGTGTTATGAATGGTTACATTGGGGAATATGATGTGCAAAGTAAAATAGATAATAGCCAACCCAGGTGACTTTTAAAACCCTAAACCCCCATTGATAACATATGATATTTTAACCCCTTTAGAAGAAAGCAAGACAAAGGATCAGTTTGAGGGCCTACCTGGCAATTGCTGATATGGGTACAGTGCTTGGCGTAACAATACACGAGCTCCAAGTGTTTAATGATGACTGGATGCGTCCAAAATGGGATTGCAGTAACAAACCACAAAAACTTACCGTGTTTATATATATATAGAAAAACATTGAAACGACAATTAATGTGGTGGTTAGGATAATAAATGTCGTGAGGTTGAAAACGTCATTTTGGCCCCCAACTTAAAAATATTTCGGAAACTTTCTCGTCGACGTCAAGATCTTATTTTTTTGCGACAGTGTTAGTTGCGTAAGCTAATTTTTTCCAACACAATCAGTGAAAACTCTTCCAACTCTTCCGATGAAAACATTGTCAGCACAACTTGAAAAAGTGTTTCGACGAAGACTGTCGGCCGCAAAATCTAAGTTTTTTTGAACATGTTGGCTACAAACACTGAGTTCCGCCTACAGTCTTAAGATGAAATCAAGAGACTCCTCCAATGAAAAGTGTCGGCAAGGAACAGTAAGTTTTGTTGATCATGTCGGCTTGAAACGCTAAGTTTTGTCGACACCGTTGAAAGAAACTCATAAAATGTTTTTCATAAAACCTGTCAAACAAAACGACATCAGCTAAAGAATGGCGAACAAAAAAGTTGAGTTCTTCCAACATGTCGGTTCGACTCGCTAAGTTCTTCCAACACGTCAAAAGAAAAAGCTAAGTTTTCTGACATAGTGAAAAACTTTTCTGGTTTGTTCAAAGAAAAACTAAGTTATGGATTGAAAAATTCGAGTAGTACCAGTATAAGGAATTCTTAAAACCAAAATTCTAAGGAGGGGCCCTAAAAATATAAAATTTTGGGGAAGCAGTTGCAGCAGCAACAGATCCCAAGTTTTATGGACCCTATAGAATTACCTGAAAGATTATCCCCATATCATATGAGGTGAAGTGTCCATATCAGAGTCAAATTCACAACGTTTTTCACGTTTCAAATCTTAAGAAATTATTGGTACAACATCAAATTTATTAGACGACACTTCCTACCTTGGACAAAGAAGCGAATCTTATTTACAACCAAAGGTATTCATTGATATTAGAGAAAGAAGACTATGCTCTTGAATAATCAAATAATACCTTATTAAGTGGAAATTTTTCCCAGAAGAAGATGCTTCATGGGAAACCGAGAAGCTTCGTCATTACCTTGATTTGAGGACAAAGCATCTTAAAAGAAGAGGGAAATGTTATGAATTAAATAATTTGTAATTAATAAGAAATAAGCTTATATATTGAATGTAACTTAATAATAAATTAAAGAGTTGTTACTTTATGAAAAGTCACATTAAAACCCTACAAGTTATATATATTTGAAAATTACCAGTGTAAAAAGATCATTCAGAAAGGTTTTATAAAACAAAATTAAATTTATTTATCGGCTTGTGTTGTTGCATCATATTTTTCTCCTACATTATGGGTAGGATACTAGGATCATGTTTCTAATATGCGGTTGGCCTAGTATTATTGAGTGAGGGCTCAGGGGATCTCATTCCATGACTGAGAGATTGCTTGGGAGGAGAGCGGTTTCCCCACACATGGTTTTATTGAGGATTTGTTCAAAGAAGATGTCAGCTTTACATGTGCATATCTAAGTTTAACTTACAAATCTAGGTATGCTTTCTTGATTAGTTTTATCTCTTTTCTATTAGTTTTGGTGTATTCGTAATTTCTTGAGAAGACAATTCGTTCTCTAGCACATATTCATTTTATCGTTATATTTAATCATGCATAAATTGTATATTCAGTGGAGGAAAATTTAATTCTCAAGTCTACATTTTCCTTGTTATGAATGTTTTGGCCTTACATTGTATATCTTGAATCTTGATTCTTATGAATGTCACTTTTCCTATTAGGTATTTTGGCAATGAAAAATGTAAATAAAATATAAGGTTTTAACACATAAGAAATTAAAACTAATATTTATCTTGATGGATTTAAGTATAATTTTGAATCCAATCATAGATGGGTTTAGGTTAGTAGGTTCATATTTTGTAGCCTCTAAGATTTATGTAACTGTGGATGCGTTCCAAGTTGTAGTGATTTTATATTATTTTCCTCATATAGGTTTCACTTATGGTTTCTAGATCAACTTTAAATTTTAATTGTGGAATATTTATTAATATGTCAAACAAGTAATGTGCAAACAAAATATTAAAATAGAGGGATGTTATGCAACAAAGTCCTAGAAATATCATAAAAAGAGCATAAATAGACAAGAAGAGAGTAATCAATGCCTCAATAATGAAGAACGAAGATGAATAACAATCCTCTTCGAGGGAGGAACCTCCTTACACAATGCACTATGACCCAAGACAAGACAATATACAATGCTTGCTCAAATGAAAATATATGCTTCCTATATATAGGAGACAAAGGTGTACAATAACAACTAATAGACCCAAGCCTACATGAATAATATGTAATACACCAACATAAAGGGGGTAAAGTGCCACACTATAGGGGGGACTATTCCCAGCATTTAGCGCTTAACATGCCGCTCCCCTTCAGACAAGCATTGTCCTCAATTATTGGGTAGTTGTGGATGCATCTGTATGAAGGCATCAATTTGCAGCTGGTAAGTTCTTCCACTTGGTGAGGTACTCAATCATAACTTGATTTCGTAGTTTTTTGGTCCTTATTTAGATGATTTGGTCAGGTTCCCATATGATTTGTGCTTATTCAAAACTCCTTTGATGGTTATGGTGATCTTCCTGTAGTTTCATCTCATTTCTGACATCGTTGGGATTTGGAGAACTTCTTGTTGGTGCTCTATACGATTTTCCACTACTTGAACTGTATATTTTCTTGTCACTGCTTCGACCATCTTCTCTATTTCATTCTTTTGGCCACAGGGGTATTTTTAAGGTCTGATGATATAAGGAACTCTTCCCATATTTAAGTTAATAGCATTTTCCAAATCTCAAATAGGTGGATGACTTATTGGAATATCTTGAAATACCTTGGAAGGATTTTCAAGGACCCTTTGGATATCTGGAGAAATAGGAGCCTTACATGTTTGAACATTTAATGAGTATAATTGGTTTTCCTTTCTTTAACAATGTTTTCATACCATTAGAGTTGATCACTTTGCTTAGTTTCCCTATGATACCATTTAACACTAAATACTTTCCTTCCCAGGAAAATTTCAGGAAAAGCTTCTGAAAATTAAAAGCCACTGTTACCAATTATTGTAACCACTGAACTCCTAATACAACATCATCACCCCCCCCCCATTGGGATAGCAATATTGGTACTATTCAATACATATTACCCCATAGTAAGATTTATATTATGGAATTTCCTTGAAAAAATGATGGTTCCTCCATCTGCAATCATTACTTGAAATTATGGTGCTAGATATACAAAGCTATTGAGATCTTTGGGTACTTTACATTGAAAAAAATTATAAGTACTACCTGAATCAATAAACATTGTTACCTTTTTATTTTTGGTATATCCTTCGATCTTGAGATTTTGAGGAGTGTTAATTCCAGCCAAATCATGACAATATATGGTGGGAGTAATCACTTCTAGTTCATCCCCTTGTGGTGGTTCCTATTCTTTTTTTTCTTCATCTTCACATTCTATGTAGAAGAGTTTCATTTCTACATACTTGTGTCCCTTACTATACTTTCTATCACAATTAAAGCATATACCTTTCGCTCTTCTTTCCTCTAGTTGTTGAGGTTTCAACCTCTGAGGTTGGTTAGAGGGAACGTCATTCTCTCTGTATGTGTTGGAAGTGGTATATAGTAGTCATCTCCATATTTTTACTTCCAACCTTCCTTTCCATCATGAAATCCTTTTCTAGGAATGATATTTCAAAGAGACACACCTCATATTGAATGTTATCCTTCAAGGTTCCAATAAAGAGATCTAACAAATTATCTTCTGAAATATTCTTCACTCTGAGACTTAGTTGTTGAAATTGCTTGATGTTCTCTGCAAGTGGACTTTTTTTCTTGAGATTTACGAACTGGAAAAAGAAGGTGTTGTTATTTATATCCCCATAATGTGTAATCAATTATTCTATGAATATAGACCAAGAGATAATATATTCCTTTTACGATCACAAAGCCATTGGTACCATACAAATTTATCAGGATTTAAATATAAGGATGCAATAGTTACCTTTTGCAAAGTGGGCAGCTGGTGTAGATCAAAGAAATGCTCCATCTGAAAAATCCAAGTGATGGATCCTTGCCATCAAACTTTGGCATGTCAATATTGGGGATAAAGTAGTTCCTTGGACCTAAATTGAACAAATTATGTTGTAGTGAATCATCAACTTTTGAGGAATCCAACTTCCTACTATCCAATTGTTTTTCAATTTTCTCTAGACTTGACTAGGATAAGTCCTCTTTTTCCTCCTTATCCTCTTCTTAAGTAGATACATGAGGAATAAATCAATGTTTTATATCCTTCATCAACTCCTTCAAGTCTTGAAGATATTCTTTCCTAGTCATCCCTTTGAGATCATATTTACTATCCATCCTTTTGAGATACTCTTTACTATCCATCCCTTTGATGTCCTCTTTAGTATCCATCCCTTTGATATCCTCTTTACTAGACATAATGTTTTCCAATTTAACTAATTCATCCATTTTCACATTTCCTTTAATCATATCTTCCAACTTGGACACTATAAAAGATATGTATTCCATTTCATCGTATGCCGGGTATGAATCCTATGGGGGTTTGAGTGGAGTGTGATTATTTCCACTTAATTTTGGTGACATTTTTAACAATAAATATGTATCACACCATATGGTTTACCACAAATAGATCCCTGTATTCAAAGCTATTCAAATGAAAAATGATGTACATTTTTCCAACCCTAATTAGAAGATTGTTTTATGGTTGAATTGTAACTGAGGTAAAATTTGAATTTTGACTCCTATGGGTCTAAAACTTCTACTTGTGGTACCTTGATGTGTCTTATTTCCAATGCTACATATATAACCTAATTTGTATGTGCCAAAAAATGTTTATTGCAAATCTCCCAAAGATTCTTATTTTTGGCCTATCCAGAAGATCGAACTTATACAATATGCCACGTGTCCAATAATTCGTTCCTATAGATGAAAATATTACAAAAGATACCCCAGTCCATATTCTTTCATATGCAACTAGTATCACTCAATTTGGATCTGGGATGCCTTAGATATGACCTTTTTCCCTAGAATGCTTGTTTCAGGCTCTAATTGGAAGACTGTTTTAGGGTCAAATTGTAACTGAGATAAAATTTGACTTTCAACTCCTCTGGTTATGAAAATTTGTCTTATGGTACCCTGATGTGTGATCTTTACATTTCCTCAAGTCTAGCCTAATTTTTATGTTCCATAAAAACATTATTGGAAATATCCCAAAACTTCTTATTTTTGGTCATCCAGAAGAGCAAACTTGTATCGTATTCCACCTGTCGAATATTTTCTTTTGCAGTTGAAACATATACCACAGATACCCTGGTATGTCTTCATTTCTATGCAACTAGTCCTGTATTCCTCATATATGACCTTTCTCCCTAGAACACTTGTTTTAGACTAGGTTTTGGACTAGTAAAAACCCCTAGATTCCTTCACAATTATCTCCAAAAATATAATGGATAAAGATCTGAATTTCGGACTGGAGATATTTCGGCCAGTTTTGGAAGTGGGTTTTTAACCTAGATCTTAGAATCCTTGTATAAAAAAAAAATTGTAGTGAAAATTCCAAGATGACTCATTTTGCAGAAGCCAATCCCAAGGAAGAGCTCTGATACCAAATGTTATGCAACCAAGTCCCAGAAATAGCATAAAAAGAGCAGAAATAGAAAAGAAGAGAGTAATACATGCCTTAATAATAAATAAATATAAATAAGAATCCTCTTCAAGGGAGGAACCTCCTTATACAATGTATTGTGTACTCAAGACAAGACAATATGCAATGCTTTCTCAAATGAAAATATATCATTCCTAGACATAGGAGACAAAGGTGTACAATAACAACTAATAGAACCACTAATATACCCACTAATAGACCCAATCCTACATCAATAATATGTAATACACCACCATATATGGGGGTAAATTTCCACACTATATGGGGGGATTTATCCCAACATTTAGGACTTATCAAGGGATGTATTACCATACTTTCAAAAATCTCAATCCAAGAATCCACATTCTCTTCATGATTCAAGATCTTTTGAGTAACCTATCAGTGAGTCAAATATCACAAATTATGATAATGCATCTAATATCCATATAATGGATGATAAAATAGGCTCCTATAGTGATCAAAGTGACATAAATGCAATTTCACCCAAAATTGGCAATAACAATGTTAAAGGTTTTTCCTTGGAAGGAAACACAAACCATTCACAATCATGGAAAAGAAAAAAGGCCAATGAGACATAGGGAGACAAATCCAATCAGAATGGGGCTCAAAAATTATATTTTTTGAACATATTTAACAAATGAGAAAGAATCTTCATGAGAAGTTAGATGCATTATATGATGTTGGAAAATTGGCAAGGCAGTAAAATTGTAGATGAAGTTAGATACAATAGAGAAGCATAAAGTAAAGGTGTATGATAAGAAAATTATAAATGAAGAGGAGAAACTATTATCACATGGAAATATTTTGAAGGGTATCAACATGTCAAAAATGAAGATGAATATAATAAAAACTTAATACGTAAGAGAGAACTTGAGGCAAGAAAAAGAACCATCACGTTCCTATTTGGAAATACAATGGAAATAAATATGTTATCCAAGACAATGCAATCAAGCATTGTATTTCACATGTTATATAGAGGTCATCCTATGACAAATTATCTAGATTACAACAACTATATATATTTTCTTGAAGTGTCAAATTTTCCATCTTCTCAATCGTTTGTAACGAGTGGTTGGGAATGAGGAAGATATCTACCTTAAATAGAAAAGGATTGTTTGAAAGAGAAGATTGCAAATACTAGATTTTTTTCATTGTATTTGGATGAAGTTACATATATTGATAATAATTCATCGATTTGCATGAGAATTTATATGGTGCATGATCATATTAGGCACTCATAACTACTTGGGATTATAAAATGAGGGAGAATTATATATCTAAAAATATTTATAAACGTGTTATTAATACTTTGAAGGAAATTGGTGGTATCGATCATTTAATGATCACAAAAAGGTTGGTATTTTTTGGAGCAGATGGAGCATCAGTCATGCAAGGACAAAGGAATGCCCTTGTGTCAAATTACGTACAACTATTAGCTTCACCATTTATGTTTAGTATTTATTGTATGGATCAAGGATGAATATTGCATTTAAAATAGTAAGGTGGTTTCCACTAGTTTCAAAACTTGAATATCTTGTACGTGAGACTGATGCATACTTTTTTCATAGTCCCAAACAATTTACAGAGTTTCAAAAAAATTCTAAGGGCGTAACAAATGGAAAAAATCTAATAAAAAATATTGATCTAATATGGATCTCATTAAGTGGACCATCTTAAAGACTATATAGTGAGTACCAATCCTTGGTAGGGGGAATGTATGAACATCAGTTTAGTGTAGAAAAATCTCAAGCTCTTCTCTTTCAACTAACTGATATAGAGGCATTATTAGCATTGGCTAGAATTATTCCTATGCTTTCTAAACTGAATGCCCTTGTGAAAATGTCTCAAAGTCACACAATGTATGTTTTGAATACACAAACATAAGAAAATTAGCATTCCTTGCATTGGATAATTTGTATACTATGCTATAGTCTTTTACAGGTCCAGTGTTTAAAAGTTGAACTACTATTATCAATATAGAAAACACTAAAAATTAATTTAAAGTTAAAAAGGATACTATGTATGAAAGTGCGTAGGTATATGGTTCCTTTTCCTTATTTTAGTAAGATTGGATGAATCACCAAAGAGTGCCATATGCCAATTAGAGACCAATTCAACAATGTTGTGATTTCAGTTAAACACAACTTGATAGAAGTTACAAATTCACTAGCATTAGAGATACGAGAATGTTTTCCACAAGATGAATTATTGGAGGCCATGTTTGTGGTCTTCCCTCAATATTGGAACACCAAACAAGATATAACCCCTTTAAAAGTTGACTTTCAAGCAAAATTAAAAATTCCATAACACCACTTCGGAAAAAATGCAAAGATACAAGGATAAGAGATTGAAGGTATGTTAGATTCATCGAAATTGTATCAACGAGTCACTTGATTTATTGAAACAATGTGGGTTCGCTGATATGTTGTTTACAAGAAACCTCTAGAATATGGTGCAATAACAAATCTATGGACTATTTTATGTGATATCCAATACCTAGAAGAAAACATATCACAATATTTCAAATTAGCTTATTTTTGTCAAACCATGATTTTGGGATTAGTGGAAGATGAGAGAATGTTTAGCGCACTATCATTATTGAAGCCAAAGGTGATGAATAATCTTTATAAACATATGGATACTCATTTAATATTATATGTAACAAAGGATAGCATTAGTGATTTTATAGAGCACTGGCTATTTGGCGATCAGATTGTGATAGAAGGGAGAAAAACAATAAAACGAATTTCTCTAATGAACTTGATGTGGAATACAATGCTTTGGAGGCTCATAATGACAATTCATCTAGAGAAATTTGTGTTCAAAATGCAAAAAATGAGGATCGAGATGAGAACTAGGAAATTGACATGTCCAAAGATATTATCTAAACCAATATATATGAGGGGACTCTTGTGTTGGTTTATGTGTTCCATTGGTGGTGCATAAATAACGAATGGAATAGCACAGAAGATGTGATTCATGTTATTTGATGGTCTTCATTGTTCATATATTTTTGGAGTAGGTTGGAACATGGAAATTCTTTATGAGAGAAAGGTTACCATATCTCCATTTGATGTTTCTGTATTAAACAACTTGATGCAACTTATTTTAAGTGTGTTGTTTTAATAGTTAACTATTGCATTGCCCTTTTATTATATGTTATAGAAAATGAAGTTGGAATTTGATGAAGATGGGACCTATCTCTTCACACAGATGATGTTCTAGTATTAAAGGTTAAATAACTAATTTAACAATACTTATGTTAAGGAAGAATGGGCTCATTTACTACTCAAGTACATGAAACTATTACATTTCTAGCTTTGATATCTTGGAAGATTTTAAATTGAATGGTTTGTTTATTTCTTTCCATTAGAAGAATTTTGTCAAGTTTGGGTTTATTTTGGTTAAAGATGGTGTTAGTTCCTTGAATGATTCTAGTCCTTAATTGATTCTTGACTAAGTATTGAACCCTTTGTAGTCACTTGATTGGTTTTATGTGACTTTTATTGATTCATGGGGTCTAAGTTAAAGTTTAATACATTTGTTGAGTAAGAAAAAAACTGTTCATTTTTTATCATGCTTATTTGATAAACATGTGGCATTAGGATTAATATATGACTTTGGTTATTCTCTAGGAATTCAATGTGTTTTCCATAATTATTATTGTTTACTTTGAATATTTGATGGTGTTGATGCTCAAAATGATATAGTTAGTGTAGCAACACGTTAAACACTCTTTGAGGGCTATTCAATGGGAGGAAAGGGAATGGAAGCCCGAGTTGCATTTACAACCCTCAGGTAGCTAGATTTCACAAGGTTGATCAATGGTGTTAAGTTCTTGAATAAGGGAAAACAAGATTGGAAAATTTTTAATAAACGTGCAACATCACTTTCAAGACAAAAACGTTAGTCCATTAATGAAACAAAATGCAGCCTAACTAAACATGCATAGTATTTACATAAAAATGCATCGTGTAATAGATTTTGAGGAAATAAAACTTTAGTCATCGGTATAAAATGCAACTGTAATTAATGTCTTTCTAACGCTTAAGTGGTTTGAAATAGTTGCTTTTAATGCACGAAAGAAATGTTCAATTTCATTTAGTTTAGATATTTTGAATAAGATGTAAAGTCAAAGTTCTATTTATAAAATACAGATCTAGATGAGCATGAATTTTGTGCTGCAGTCGCGGATATTATACTGCAACAATAATTTGTATTCTTTAGATTTCTAAGTAGAATAGAAAAGAATTTATATGTGTGCAAAACAAAAGTTGTCATTACATTTGCATCTGCAATTTTAAATGCAATTGAAATTTAGAGTTTGTTAATACAAAAAATGCCAATTTGTTGATCCAATAAGGTTTATTAAATGTAGTTCAATTTGCGTGCTAGACTTTTACTAAAATTTGTTTGATAAACTAGATTGATTGTATAAAATGTAAGTCACATCAAAACTAAATAATATTGCTACTTTTGTTTGAAAAAATCAGCCTTAGAAAGCTTGACGACTAAAGGTTAAAAAATGAATTTGTAGAAGTTGTTAATAAACATAAATAAAATAATAATATTTACAGTACGAATTATACACATAGTACAGTTTTGCAGAATGTAAACAAATAGAAAAACAACATTAAGGATGAAAAATAAGGTGGAGGAAAGATTGAGATATGCCCAAATAGATTTTTCATTAAGATGAAATTGATAGTCATCAGTACAATAGGCTGCACCCGGTTCAACCCATGAGAAAAGGAGGTTTCTGATACCCTACGTAATTCTCAACAACTCGGGCACCACCCGAGTGAAACTAAGACAATGGGGAAGTTTCCCTGCTCATATTGTACTGCGGTAACCTACATGCATGAAAACATCAATACTAAAAATATATATGAGAAAACAAAAAACATGCAGAAAAACAGAACGTACCTCCAACAGAAGGACACTTTTCTTTCACCCTAATAGATGGACCTGGACTGTAGCCTTACCTGCAATAGATTCCTGTTAGGCTCATGGATGACTGAGTATGGTTACCTCTGGTGTGAGATGTCCTTTTTGGCAGCCTCATCGAGCTTTTAAAGGCTGCCACAAGCCGTCGTCTGTGTGTAAATACGAGAGTTTATTTTATGTGTAAAGACAAGAGTTTCGGTAACTGCAGGGAGTCGAAGGGTCGTTGCATCTCTTGGTGTTCTGTCTTCTCATGTTTATCCGAATGAGGAAGGTGGACTGCAGTAACCTACATCCACTTTCTCCTTAGAATAACCTGGATTTTGCAAGGTTATTATGAGTCATACACAGCCTCTTCGAAATCATTCAAATTACAATTAAAATTCCTTTGTCCACAAAAACAAGCTGTGCCAAATGCACGTAGATAAAAATTACTTCTTGGGACTCCACATATCTTCTTCTTTTGCCAGAAACTAGATATCGCTAGAATGGCATCATCACAACTATTTGATGTGGTGGTATTTAGTTCTTCATGTCATCGACATTTCGAAACTTTTCAGCCTCGCCCCGCCGCTACATTGTCTTTAGTTCTTCCGATCGCTGAAGAGTTCATCTATTGTCGCTCAATTGAAACGATTCTTGCCATCGATCGGAGCTTTAGTCTTCTATTCCACCAACACTACGGAGGAACTCAGTTGTTAACTTCGCCGATTCGTAGTCCTTTTGTCTCCCGCCCTCGCGGCTCCTTATTGAACTATCTTGCCGATGGTTAGTCCTTAGAACCTCCGATTACCAAAGTTTTCATCTAGTCGCGGAACCCGTAGTAATTCTGTCTTCCGCTGTTTCAGCTCTTTAGTGGACTATCTCGCCGCTACGTTGTCTTTGGTTCTTTCGATCACCGAAATGTTCATCTGACCGCAGAAGCTATCGTCTGCAAGTCTGTCAGTGGCTAATGAGATGTTCTGATCCTCGCCCAAGCCACCAACAACACCCGTTTCATATCCAGAAGAAATCTTGAGGAAAGTTAGGGCTTTGCTAGGACAGACCAGCAGTGCTGCACAAAATGCTACATCGGGTATTTCAAGAAATCTTTGTGTTGTTATTTCTTCTGCTGAAACTTTTAATTCCCATAAATTTTTAGATACATCAGAAAAATCTAAGGCTTGGGAATCTTCAAGCACTGCTACTTGTGAAGATCCAATCCCTGGTGACTCCACTAGGATAAGTATACCATAGCCTTCTCAGCAAATATTTTCATCAATGTTGCCTTCCACATCCCTGTCCATACCCATTTCCAATATGGCTACCCCTCAATTGACCAATATGGAAAGGATCCTGGTAGCTAGGTATGCACCCCTAATTTTGCCAAATCCTCTCGTAGCCATGCCTACCGGGGATTACCTCAAGTATATGCCTAAGTTTACCGGGGAAGGGGATTTCACTGCTGAAGAACATCTAGAGGCTTTTTATAGCTATGCTGAAAATATAAATATAGAACACGAAGATGTATGGACCAGAGTTTTTGTGCAAAGCCTAGATGGCCAGGCTAGGAAGTGGTTTAAGGAACTGCCTGCTGGGTCAGTGGCAGGAATAGAGGCCCTAGATGACGTTTTCCTGAAGCATTGGGGAGAGAGGAGAGACCACCTCTACTATATTACAGAATTCAGCAACCTAAAAAGAGAAAATGGTGAGTTTGTCTCCAACTTTACCAAGAGATTCAACAACATGTACAGCAAGATCCCCACTGAGATTAAGCCCACCGATACCTCAGCTATGATAACTTATGCAAATGCCTTTGACTCTGACTTCTTCCTAC
The DNA here is from genome assembly GCA_001517045.1 of Pseudotsuga menziesii. Taxonomy (NCBI): domain Eukaryota; kingdom Viridiplantae; phylum Streptophyta; class Pinopsida; order Pinales; family Pinaceae; genus Pseudotsuga; species Pseudotsuga menziesii. The sequence goes on along the minus strand of LPNX010722868.1, from coordinate 55,602 downwards.
TTCTCAGAGGAAGGAGGTATGCCTCCTTATCACTCATGTAGGATGCTTCCCTAGAGGTAGAGTCAAACATTCTGGCATCTCAGAAGGTCAAAGGGAAGGTAGACAAGAGAAAGTAGCCGGCAGACTATAGTGGGGCTTCTGCATCAGAGAACAAGATTGAAAAAATGACCAAACTTTTAGATAACCTGACTGCTGAAATGTATAAGTTGAAAGACCAAGGAAATCTGCCAGTAAGCGGTAAGGGGCCAAGTGACTTCGCTCCTCGAAACCCAAATTTTGTTCCTTATAGAAGAGGAAACCCCCCAGTTCAAATTCTCAAAAGGGAGAGAAATCAAGGGGAAGATCAAAGGATAAGAGCTCCATTTCAAAATGTTGTATTAGAAGAAGAGCCATAGTTTATTGAAGAGGAAGGAGAAGCTGAAGACAATATCCACTACATGGAGGATGAGGTGGACTACTCTTTTCTAACACAAGAAGAATATGAAGAAGCCCTAATTGATGAGCAGATCACTGAAGAGGCTGTCTATCAGGCTGATGATCAAGGAGGTTACCAACTGAGGTCTAGGTTGGTTTCTCCCCTCAAGAAGAATGTTGTACCTATCAAGCAACCTGTTGCACCTGCTAGAAAGGTTGTTGTTTTACCAAAGAAAGTGGTTGTTCTGTCCAAAGCATTACATAAACCAGTGCCTTCAGCCACACCTGATCAAGTCCAACTCAAACCTACAGCTCATGAGGTAAGGTTTCCAGATAGACTGCATTATTCTTTTAACCTTGAGTCTAAAATTCAAAAGTTGAAAATCCCTTTCCCTTTAATTGAGTTGATGAAGAATGATGCAGTTTAAAACCTCCATTCTAAATTCCCTTCAGCCCAAGGTGCACCATGACACTGACTTTGTGAACCTGCAAGATGACAAGCCTATTGTAACCTTGGGCCCCATGATCGAAGACATAAAAGACTCATACCCATCATTCTATATATCCTTGAACATCCATGATAAAATCCTCCATAACTGTCTGCTAGATTCACGAGCCTCTCATAACCTAATGCCAAAGGCTTTGATGGATGAAATCACCCTCAGGACTACCAAGCCCTACCATGATTTATTCTCCTTTGACTCCAGAAAGGTCAAGTGCTTGGGCCTCATCAAATACCTTGCTGTAAACTTAACTCAGCTACCTTCAAAAAGCGTAATGATGGACATCGTAGTGGTTGATATTCCTCCAAAATTCGGCCTCTTGCTGTCCTGGTCATGGAGCAAAATATTGGGTGGCACCCTTCAGATGGATCTCACGTATGCCACCATTCCCATGTTTGGAGGGGAGACTAAGAGACTGTACAAGGAAAATCAGCTAGCATACATCATAAGCAAGGAGAGTCGCTCAGTGAATCACCCAATCTATGCCGTGGACACCGATTTTGGGTCTTGCATCTTGCAAATAGATGATAATCAGCAGACATCCGTTCATCTCACTGATCCCACCCATCCGTAGCCGGAAGAAGTCACAACAATGATTTGGACCATGTACTTCGATGGGGCAAGCGCTCAAAACTCAGCAGGTGTGGGTATCGTGTTGATCTCCCCATCTAAGGAGAACATTCACTTATCTTATAAGCTCGATTTCAAAACCACGAACAACGTAGCCGAATATGAAGCCTTGCTGCTAGGAGTTAAAGCGACCAAGGAGATGGGGATCATGTGCGTGAAGATTTTTGGGGATGCGGACCTCATCATACAGCAGGTCAGCAACACATTTCAGACGAAAAATATCAGATTGAAGGCTTACAGGGACGAGGTATGGAAACTTAGAGACTCCTTTATGTTTTTTGAACTGTCATATATTCCTAGGGATTTGAATCACCTGGCTGATTCCCTGGCCGTCTCTGCAAGTCTTTTTGTTCCTCCTTTACCCCCTAAGCTCAGCTATGACACTCAGGTCAAGTACAGACCCTCTCTGCCAGACAATGTAAAATTTTGGATGGTGTTTGAAAATGATGGGGAGCTTAGTAAATTCCTTCAGTAGTGGATGAATTCTCTCACATAAACATAGACCAAGAAAACCTTAACCTGGAGGAATCCAAGCAGCACAAGTTAAAAGATAAAGTGACTGAGCACAATGTTGTCCAATTGCCCAGCAACTACATACCCCGAGGGCTAGTACCACTGGAAGAACTATTTGATCGCAACGACATCCCTTTCAAGCCTTCCAAAAGGGAGCTAGATCCTGCTATCCAAGAACAAAACATAGGCAGCCAGAGCCATCCAAAACTAATAAATCTATCCACTTGGCTAACTTCTGAACAGAAGTCTGAATATTGCAGCTTGATAAAAGAGTTTGCTGATGTCTTTGCATGGGAGTATAGTGACCTAAAAACATATGACACCAGCATCATCCAGCACAAGATTCCTTTGGAGAAGGACACCATTCCTTTCAAATAGAAGTTGAGACCCATTAGTCGTCTTCTATTACCAGTGATTGAGAAAGAGATCCACAAGCTCCTCAAAGCCAAGATCATAATCCACCTTAGGTATTCCAAGTGGATTGAAAATCTAGTAGTGGTAAGAAAGAAAAATGGAGAAATCAAGTTGTGCGTGGATTTTAGAAACCTGAACAAGTGTTCCAAAAAAGACAACTATCCACTGCCCAAGATGGAACATCTCCTGCAAAAAGTCTCGGGGGCCAAGGTCATGGCCTTCCTTGATGGCTTCTTTGGATACAACCAAGTTGTTGTGCACCCAGATGACCAAGAGAAGACTTCCTTTACCACCCCCTAGGGCACCTTCATGTATGCTAAAATGTCATTTGGGCTAATGAATGTTGGGGCTACTTTTCAGAGAGCTATGGACCTAGCTTTTGTAGGGCTAAAAGATAAATTTGTTCTTATATATTTGGATGACTTAACAGTTTACTCTCATAGCTATCATGACCACTTGCAACATTTAAGGAAGGTATTTCTGAAGTGCAGAATGTATGGAATATCACTGAACCCCAAAATGTCCCAGTTTGCACTCAATGAAGGAAAGCTCCTAGGCCACATAGTCTTAGCAGAAGGTGTAAAGATTGATCCAGTAAGAGTGGAAGCAATTCAGCCGCTGTCAATACCAAGGTCAAAAAGAGACATTCAGTCCTTTTTAAGCAAGATAAACTTCATCAGGAGATTCATTCCTAATTTCTCCGAGATGGTAAAGCACATAACAGCCATGCTAAAAAAGGATGCAGAAATCAAGTGGACCGACCAAGCAAGAAATTCTTTTGAAGACATTAAGAAATCCATCATGGATGCCCCAACCCTAATTAGTCCCGACTACACCAAGGGTTTTTACATTTTTTCTTTTGCATCTTATGACACAGTGGCAGCCGTACTATTACAAAAGAATGATGAAGGTCTTGATCATCCAATTGCGTTCTTCCGCAGAACCCTGAGAGATGCTGAGTTGAAGTCTGACCCAATTAAGAAGCAGGCTTATGCTCTCATAAAATCTTTGAAGACTTTCAGAATCTACATTCTCCATGTAAAGATCATTGCATATGTCCCTTCAGCTGTTGTGAAGGATGTTTTGACTTAGCCTGACATTGATGGGAAGAGAGCTAAGTGGATTGCCAAACTCATTGAGTTTGATGTAGAGGTGAAACCCACCAAGATGGTAAAGGGATTAGGTCTAGCCAAACTCATGGTCAAAGAAAACTGTGAACTGATGGGAATAAATTTTACATGTGTCAGATCAGTAAAGGTGCAGACTATGGTAGCAGCTGAAACAGAAGTAAATCAAGATCAGAATTACAGTCCAGCAATAGCTGAGAACATATCTTCATGTGAGTGGTACTCAGGTATCATTCATTTTTTGCTAAAATTAGAAGTTTCTCCTGATCTTACTCCTAACCAAGCACGAGCTCTTAAGTTGAAATCTGTTAAGTTCTGCATAATTGACAATTTGCTGTATTGGAAGGATCAGTCTGGAATTTTGTTAATAAGTCTAGATAAAGAGGAAGCATAGCAGGTCATGCATCACTTTCATTCCATTACATGTGGAGGCCACCACTACTGGAAAACCACAGCCCACAAGATCTTAAAAGCATGATACTATTGGCCAGTCCTCTTTGCTAATGTATGCACTTTTGTAAGGGCCTGTGACCAATGTCAAAGATTTATAGGGAAGCAACAACTCAAATCCTTGCCCCTTAGGCCTGTTACAGTGAATGGGCCTTTCCAGCAATGGGGTCTGAATTTCATAGGTGAAATAAATCCATCTTCCAGTGGACAGCATAAATGGATCTTGGTAGCCACTGACTACTTTACCAAATGGATAGAAGCAGTACCCACCAGAAATGCCACTCATCAAGTCATCATGAGATTCTTATATGAGAACATCTTCAGCAGGTTTGGTTGCCCAGTAAGGTTAGTAACTGACAATGCACCAGCTTTTAAGGCTTGGGCATTAGTTAGAATGTGTGAATCGATGGGTATTCAACTAGTGCACTCCACATCCTATTACCCACAAGGCAATGGCCTGACTGAGTCATCCAACAAAAGCTTAGTCATAATCATTAGGAAACTGCTAGAGACAAATCGAAAAAGCTGGGATTCAAAGCTTAAGTTTTCTTTATGGGCTAATAGGGTGACAGATAAAAGATCCATAGGGACTTCTCCATTCAAACTAGTTTATGGCACTGAGGCCATCTTTCCTATCCAGCTCATCCTTCCAGTGGCAAAGTTATTTTAGGAAGAGGAGGACGAACCAAATGATATGACGAGAAGGATGATGGATTTGGTGGAGTTACAACAGATCAGGGAGCAAGTTATAGGAAAATCAGAAGCTCATCAACAGAGGATAAAGGGCATGTTTAACAAAAGAGCAAAGGTAGACAACTTCCAGGTCGGAGATTGGGTCCTCAAGTGGGATGCTGTCAGACAGGACAAGGGGAAACATGGAAATTTTGACTCTTTGTGGATTGGCCCTTTTGTTATAGACCAGGTATATGAGAATAACACCTTCAAATTGCAGAATCTGGAAGGTGAAGAAGTATTCGATGGCCCAGTAAATTGGCGGTTCCTGAAACTCTATTTTATTTGAGGCTCTGAGGCCTTATGATTGTAAATTAGTAGATAGTAGATTGTTTTGCTTTCAGAATAAGACTCCATGCCCAATGGAACAATAAAGAATAGTGTTAAATTACTTAGTTGCTTTTAGGGAAAGGCATTTTGGTCTGGGGTTCTTGGGACCTCACTGGGAAGTTCCCATCCCCAAGTAGGAGCCAAATGTTATCTCCCAAGATAATTTATTTTTGTATGAAGAATTTAATTCATGCAATGAGGAATATGAATGTCACTATCAGTTTGAAAGCTTCTGTGGTCGATAAAAATTTCACTAAGTTGTAGTTTCGGTGGATTGGACGAGTATCAGAACATCTCATTAGCCACTGACAGACTTACAGATGACAGCTTCCGCGGTCAGATGAACATTTTGGCAATCAGAAGAACCAAAGACAACGTAGCGGCAAGATAGTCCACTAAAGAGCCGAAACGGCGGAAGACAGACTTACTACGGGTTCTGCGACCAGATGAAAACTTCGATGATCCGAGGTTCTAAGGACTAACCATCGGCAAGATAGTTCAATAAGGAGCCACGACGGCGGGAGACAAAAGGACTACGGATTGGCGAAGTTTACAACTAAGTTCCTCCACAGTGTCGGCGACACAGAAGACTAAAGCTCCAATCGATGGCAAGAATCGTTTCGATTGCGTGACAATAGATGAACTCTTCGACAATCGGAAGAACTAAAGACAACGTAGCGGTGGGGCGAGGCTGAAAAAGTTCCAAAATGTCGATGACATGAAGAACTAAATACCGCCGAAGTCAAGTATCAGAAATCGGAACTTGAAAACACTAACAGTCGGCGAGTTAGTCTACTAAAGAGCCGTCGTGGCGGAAGAAAGACAGAATGTGGCTTTCGCGACCAGATGAACATTTTGGCGTTTGGAAGATTTGAGGACAACAGATTGGCGAAGTTTACAATGAAGCTCCTCTGCAGTGTCGGCGGCACAGAAGACTAAAGCTTCAATTCAAACGTCGCCAATCAACCTTCGGCAGCAATACAATTAGTTTGTTTCACCTCCAAAACTATGGTAGCGTTTAGATAAAAGGTTTCGATGCATAAGTATTTCAGCTCCCAATCACCGACGAGCTAGTGATGGAGAGCGCCAGCGTTGAGATTTGGAGCGCCGATAAGCTAAAGGAAAAAGATGTCGATCGCTGATGAAGAAGTCGTCGCGATGCTATTGATTTAAGGCGTCGAAACAGCGATAGAGTTGAGACTTGGAGCACCGATGAGCTAAAGAAAAGCTTCCGATCGGCGACTGCGGCGATAAGACAGAGAAAAATCCAGCGGATTAAACAAGAAAAATAACTTCAGTTAACTGTCGAACACTGGTTGTTGGCGGCAATTTCACAGTGAACCAGTAGTAGTGATTATCAGCAACCACTTCAGTCGTTAAAAGATCGCTCAGTGAACTAGATCTTCACAATAGATAGACAAATAGTTAGCAAGGGTTTGAAGCCCTAATCTAGAAAAACTATCACTTTCAATTATTTTTGTGTAAACATATCGGATTTCAGGATCTGTGATTTTTGTAGAAGGCTATAAAGCCCATGATTAATTTATTGATAACGGTTCAACTTCGGGGATTTATGAGCCAATAATATTTTCAAGCTTCTCATTTTACTTGTTCATGGTATAAGCTCATTTGTTGTGATCTGTTCAGCCATCATCTCTTTCTTTACTGTGTTTATGCCTGAATGTGCATTCAGGTCAATTTGAGATTTATTAAAAAGCTGATAGTTGTCATCCTATCGGTCTATTAGTGATATTTGATTTATAGATACCATCCTCAGCAGGATTTAGCCATTTATATGCATGTGTTATGTGTGTAAGTCTGCCAGCCTGGTGAGTTCTCCATCCATGCATCTTATAATCGAATTTCTGAGAAAATTGCAACTAAAAGCCTTGTAAACGAGTGAGTCTTATGCATGCCTTGAGAGTGGAAAGGTTACATAGGTCGACTGACTTGACCCATATCTGAAAACCCTAAAAACAGTTTAAGTTACCATGCATCCTCAAGCTACAACCTAGAGGAGTTTTTTGGAGTGATAACGAAGTGGCGCTGTGCACCGGTGAGGTGAAGGCTACTAACCATATTGTGCATCAATAATTATGTTCCAGTCTCTCCAATTTCATTGGAGTTGCCAACACAGCATTGAAGCTCTTCCTCATTGAGATATTGCGTGCATTATATGATACTTCACAGGTATTTCGTGATAACAAAAGCTTCGGCGAGCTGCAAACCTCCCTTCAATGTATATTTGCATGTGTTGCAGATTAGTGTGGGCTAAAGAAAACGCACTAAAATCCACGACAGGATAGATGCTTCATGTGCTCACTGCTGCTTCCAAGGACAGAGCCGTTATTATTTTGATTCAACCTTATTGTTGTTGCTATCACTGGTATGCAATGCAGTCCACGATACAGCTTGATATACATGGGCTTGAGTAAGTATGGAAGCATTGGTATCCTTGGAGCATTCTCTTTTCTCGTATGGAGCTAGGGTTTTGTGTGACCGTCCTCCTTGATTCCCAGTCCCCTGGGTGATTGTATGATGAATTACAACGTCTCTCCAGCTCATGCCTGTCAAGGCGTTTCACTCTCTGCCATTGTACCAGGCCTATGATGATAACGATGGTCTGTGTTGGTGTTTTTATGCAAATTATCATTGCTAACTGGTTGTTCTGCCTATCTACCCCGTTGGATTCTATTCATCTCTGTCAGGGTGGGTTAGCGGTCAGAATGTTGTATGCATTTTAATTTCTCACCTGCCCGAATTCAGAGCCTGCCACGATGTTCTATGTGTTGCCTCCTCCCCATATTCTGAAATAACGCAAAAGTTTGGATCCATGTACTATCACCAATATGCCTTTATTATTGAACCTTCATATTTAAAACATGCCAATCAAAACGAGCAATGGCGTTTGGCTGGTCGACTGTTATCTTCATCATGGTTTTAATTGTGGTTCTCTACCACGATATTCTTCATATTCTTAAAAAAAATCTTGTCCCAAGCGTTTTCGTGGCCATTATTATCACCAATATGCTTTTGTTGATGAACATGGCAGAGGACATGCCATTAATACAAATGCCAAAATAAATACATCCATTGTCATATCTTAAAACATGCCAACCAAAATATAGAAATGCGTTCAGGTGATAGGAGACCACCTCATCTCGAACCAGTGAGCTTCATTGGAAACGATCCATTGAATTGAAACATTTGTAAACACTCTTCTTTGGCTTTGTAACACTCCTCTTTGGCTTTAAAAAAGCTCCTTACATTTTATGTTGATTTCTCATTAGGGGAAAAAGACATAGGGAAACGTGGAGGAGAAGGGGAGGTAATATAAATGTATTTTTAAAGTGACACTTAGTGGGAGACGAAAGCATGATGGGATTAATATGGAAAAGGAGTAGGGATATTAAAAGGGAAATAAAAGCAAAATGTGTAGGAATTTAGGATAGGGAAATAAGAGGTAAGGACATGGAATTAAGGAAAGGTTTTTTTAAACGAAGGGGAGGTAATATAAATGTATTTTTAAAGTGACACTTAGTGGGAGACGAAAGCATGATGGGATTAATATGGAAAAGGAGTAGGGATATTAAAAGGGAAATAAAAGCAAAATGTGTAGGAATTTAGGATAGGGAAATAAAAGCAAAATGTGTAGGAATTTAGGATAGGGAAATAAGAGGTAAGGACATGGAATTAAGGAAAGGTTTTTTAAAATGAAATTTGTGATGGTTAAAAGGTATTTGGGATAAAAGTTAGAGGAAATTTTATAGGGAACAATAGGGTTTTAAAATAAAAAGGATAATGAGACATCAAATGTATAAAAGGGAATTTTTTTTAAATAAAATTGTTTTTATTTTCACATGGAGAGTGCTAAGGTAGGTTATTTTGACATTTAGACGTTAGACACAACAATAATATCAATAATGATTTCAAGTGGAGAATTTATCATGCAACGTGAAATTTACAATTCTTAGATGACAAAGCGAAAAGGAACATATTTGTTGAAACTTTAACTGAATGTCAAGAAGGTCAAATGGACTCAGAATTTGGGAAACAAAATATGGAGATGATCAGCGCGGAGTTTTGAACATGATGACATGAAAATCTTGGCATGACGATATATATGAAATGATTTTGCAAAAATATCCATAGGTTCGCCTTTGGTGTCATGCTTCGACCTATCGGAAGCATGTCGATGTTGAGCATCAACAGATGCTTCGAGGAAAGTTGTTTTTATTTCCTTTAACTTTGTAGTGTGAGTTAAACATATTCACCATTTAGAATCTACTATGTTTATTTTCTATTTTCTTTGAAAATACATGTTGGTATTCAAAAAGGGAAATGAGCTATGAGCTTCTAAATGAAGAGAAAAACAATATATGCACTAACATACTAGGTCCTATGCATTCATCGTAAGTGATCTATTCCCAACGAGATTGGCATTCCTCTACTTAAATTATATTTTTGATGCCATGACTAAAAGAGAATTGCATGCACCCTCTATCCTTATACCTATAATCATAAATTCCTTAATGAAATTTAGCATTTGAGCAAATAATAATGTGATACCTCAAGTGGTATTGGTCTCTTAACACATCCTTGATTGTAAATCATGTGAAACGAGGCTTGAAAGAATATGTTGAGGCGCATGTTTCAAACAAATTCCCTATTGTGAATCATAATTAGATAAAGAGGAGCATTAATATTATATGAAAACTTTGGAAAATAAAAAATGATGTTATATTTCATTTTTATGCTTTGTGGGATCATGCAGCTCATTCTCTTTCTCTGACACAAGTTATTCACTTTGATCACATGTCATACTAGAAAATTGGAGATCTATGCTAAGACTACGCTAATGTGGATGCACTACAACCATCCATTTAAGTTGTTCATCCCATTGAGCTATGTATTGTAAAGCATGTTATTTAAACTATTCCTTAAAACAACTAGTTTCTTTGTAGCTATATTGTTTATTGAAGGGATGGTTAGGTCCCACATAATTTGTGAAAAATAATTGTACACTAGGTGAAGTGGGATAAATTAGTTTTAGACTTTGATTGAGTGCTGAATTGTATATTGCAAACATTTATGAAATCATATCTATATTTTATCTCTTATGAGGTTTGAACTTAGTAGCATACAAGTAGTTGTGATGAGTAAATTTATAAAACTAGTTTGTATTTTGTTTACAGGGTGTTTTAGTACAAGAGTACATGGAAAATATGAAGTGAATACAAAATCATTTAGGGAATTTTATTAAGTCAAATTTAAACCAATTTTCCAAGACTTTACAAGGTTTTATAAATCAATGAAAGATTTGCCAAGAATTATGAATTCTCTAAAAGATTTGCCAAGACTTTTACAAGGTTCAATACTTCCAGAGGAGATTGAGAGAATTCAAGAATTGTTTACTTTGGTTAGGTCTTCATGTCTTCCAAGGATTTTCCTCATCTCTGTAATGTCCTTATTCAAAGTGTTGTTACGAGCTAGGCATCCAAGGCTAGTTGAGTTGAAGGAATCCCATCAAAAGCTAGTAGGCTCCCTAATCATAACCTTTTCTTTGAATATCTTGAGACCTATAAAATGTAGTTATAAAGCGTTGATTCTCAAATCCAAACAAGTGATAGTGTGATGGAGGATCCCCCACTATCCTTCCAAGAGTGAAATCCTTTTAGGATGAATCCAACCTAGGATCAAGGAAATAATGAGTTGACCCAAGAAAACAAATGAAATTTCTAAAAGCATTCCATGTATAATTCAAATGAAAATTTGGCCCAATAAAGCAAGTGAAATTACTTACCCCTGTTCAATTACTCCATATAAAAAATTCACATCATAATCAAGATCATAGAGCCTGAAACTTACTTCCCGAAGATTCAGATGAGACCATAGAATTACCAATAATATATGAGGAATTGAAGTAGGGTTAGAATTAAGAAAGACACTTGAACTTATCCCTGCATCCCAATGACCACAAAAGAAATGTAAACTCTGAGCGTGATTCCATAGAGATGGGGCTAAGTTCCACTAATCACTGATATGAATTCCACGTTGCACTCTCTGAATATGTAGGGTCATTTTAAGTTTCAAAGAGTACTTATTTCCACTTCAACAAACACTTGTGTGAAGAGGATTCATATCTCTACGTATTATCCTGGTTGTACTTGATGAGGGTGTGAAATTAAGGATATGTCACATGTTCATTGCATCCATATACTTGATAAACATTAGGGGATGTGGATTTTTTTATAAGGCCCATTTTTTTAGCGTTCCCTCCTTACTCCTAGTGGCATTATTTTCCCTTAAATCTACCTTCTAGCTATGAAGATGAAGGGCGTGGAAAAATTCGATTTTGGTGAAGTTTTTTACCTCATTTTTTATCCTTGTTATCCATATTGCGAGAGTGATATACTTAGGAGGAGAGGTGCTTTGCACCATCTTCATTAATATTTCAAATTCTCCTATCACTATGAGACAGTTCAATCTAAGAGAGTGGGATTGAAGAAGGCCTTAGTAGAGAGCTACCACTTCCTGCTAGTTATTTGTTATTGTTCCCAATCCCCATTCAAAATACAATTCTTCCTTTTTATTGGGATCAAGTATGGTCCCCACACACACACCTTCCACTTCTGGGTTATCTTTCAAGGCTCCATCAAAGAATAGAATATTTGTTCTTTGCGATTGCTACCATTTCTAAAATTATTCATCTATGAGTTTTAATTTCCATTTTTTATAAGTATGGAGATTTGATGATATCTTTTGGATTGGTGGAAGATCCAATAAATCCCTCATATAGTATTTTTTTAAATGATACAGCAAATTAACATTATTATTTGGGATTCCTTTCTTCATAAGATTATCTTTCAACAGTCCGTGAGCTTTTAGAAATGTTCTTCTCAAAGGTGTTGAATTTTGTTGAACTTTGATATTTTAATCGTTATATGTGGAATTATTGATTACTTTAAATCAATGAATCAATAATACACATAAGCATTCACACATAACATAACATGTACCCGGGGTAAAACCATCAAACCAATGATGGAGGAAAACCCCAACAAATCTCCTTAGCACAATGATACATAGCAGAAAATGTCTTTTACAATTGTAGATTGCATTTGGCACCCCAGGTGCAATATAAGAGATAAGTACCAAGCACCCTAGGTGAAATCACAAAGTAATGGAGAATAAAAGAGACCAATTGTATGCCCAACACACAATTCAATTTTCGGTTTCTACACCAATGCACCCAATCCACAAGTCAATTCGCAGTTACTGCATTGATGCACAAAGTCCTCACACCAATTTGCACTTTTGTCGTGGTCTCATCAAACATTGAATAACCAAATTGTTTTTCACTGTAACATGGATTATCTATTTATATTTTTACCTCAAGATGAACTCACTATACAACTAGGATCTAGACCACTTAGTTAGGATGCTAACTCAAGTGAAGTCATGCAAGTGTCGTAACTTAAGTGTTGAACTTAAGTGTCATATTTTAGTTTAACTCAAGTGTCGCAACTTAAGTGTCATCTTTTAGTTTAACTAAAGTGTCATCATGCAAATCACTTTATTCAACTCATTTTTTGTTACTAACACTTAGTTAACTTCTTTTAATTGAACTCCTTCTTGATTACATCACTAAATTGATCAACTTGAGTTTTTCTTAATTAACTCAAGTATTCCTTTGTTAATGTTTACATTGAATTTTAACCATTTGAGTTCTCCTTAATTCATTGAAGTCTATATCATGACATATTCGAATTCTCTCTATTATCAATACATATTTATCTTTATTTCTTATATTATCTGCATGGTCCATACGTGCTAAATTTATTTATCTATTGTATCAATTATACCAAGGAGTTTTTCCAATGATGTGATCATACTTTATTACTATCATTCCAAGTCATCATGTGCTAAATTAATTCACTCTAGATGTGGTTAATATCTAGAGGAGACTTAATAGATTATCCATCTAGAGTGACCATGGTTAGTAATACATCACACACCATTCATTCTTTGACATGCAAAGCATTACCTCTACACATGAGGATCCAACTTGACACATAAGTCCATAGTATTTTCCAACAAGATTGTACAACATCATCACTTTTACAAATCAAAGAATTCACCTCAACACATGAGGATGAACCTTTACACATAAGGTTTATTCATTCTTGAGTCCAACTCAAGTATCTACTCCAAGTTTCTTGAGTCCAACTCAGGCTCCCTAACGATCTACCTCAACACTTGATACCTAATCATGGTCGAAAAGATTGGCTTAGAGAATGACTTGTGATGATGTAACTTTAGCACTCCCTCTCAAAGGGAAGGAATTCTCTTCCATGCCAATCTTCTCTCATAATTACCTATACTTCGTCATGGATAGAGGCTTAGTCAACATATATCTAATTTGATCAACAGTAGCAATGTATCAAATTCTTATGACACCTATCTGGACCATGTATCTAATGTCGTGGTACTTCATCTCAATGTCTTTCAACTTGTCATGAAACACATGGCTTCTAAGAAATTATTGTAGCTCTTAGTATTAGATTGAAAGATCGTAGTATTAATCGTATCCCTGAACAACCTAGCAAGTAGCTTCCTAAGCTGCACAACTTCTCGGCAGGTAGTACTAGATGCAATATACTCTGCTTCTGTAGTACTCTAGGATATGAGGCATGCTTCCTTCTAGACCAAGATATCATAGTTGTTCCCAAGCTATAAAAAAATCGGATGCACTGTTTCGTTCCACAATACTTCCACCCCAATCAAATTCTGCATAATCAAGTAGCATATCTCCTCCACTGGAGGCAAATATGAGTCCATAAGCAATAGTAATTTGAAGGTATCTAATCACATGCTTAGCAGCAACCCAATGTTTGTATCTAGACTCAAACATAAACTAACTCAAGACACTCTCAAAATAACATATGTCAAGTCTTAAATGTATCCAGTACTTCAAGGAACCAATTAATTGTCTATACATAATAGGATATGTTGTCACCTTTCATGCACCTGGGGGTTAAGCGTAGCAAAAATATTCAAGTTGCTTGGTGTGTACTTGGGGGAAAGTGTCGAGTCAAGTACTGTCACTTGATCTTGACTCCTCCGTTTAGGCCAAACTCCTAAAGAATCCAAGGGGGGTGGTCCCTAAGAAAGAGTTCAACTAAGGCTCTTTATATTTTAGTTGTTAATGACGAAATTAAGTTGTTTTAGGAGTTTTTTGGTAAATAATTATGTCACAAGACTGATGCAAAATTGTTTAAACATTCAACAGCATATAACATGAGTATATAAAGATTAATATTGACAAAACTGATAATCAAATGAAAATAAGATTGTAATGTACTCAAATCAGTGCCAAATAAAGTAAAAAATATGGTTGAAAAGGAAATGTTTCGCAATGTGTCTTGGTTAGTTTTAATTATTAAAGATGAGTTGATTTAAGGGAAGGGGGATTCTTAATATACTTATGAAGTAATGAGAATATGTCTGGAGAGATGAAAAAATTGGTTCCTCACTCAAAAATGTGGGTTGAATCAGAGTCTCTGAGAAGGTGTTGAACACTACACCAACAAGGGTGTAGCCTAACTGTATCTCGAGGTCACTACTTAGTAGTTCCCGCTTCCTTTGAGAAATTTCCCCAATCATGTCAAAAGGAGTTGTGCCAGATTTTTACAATGTTTAGAACATTGTTGATTTTATTACTGTGAATTAATTATTTATATGTCAAGAATTGATCAATGTGCATTCCTACTTTTGACTATCCCAAAGCTCGGGGCGAACCTGCTATGGGCAAGAGCATACACTAGAATGGAAAAATGTTTGTTCCAATTGTTTACTAAAGCAAAAATATTGTGGCAGCAAATAAAAACTAAATCCTAAAAGAATCCACAAGCTATGTGTCACTTTCTAATCATCCACCAATAATCGGCAAGAAGCCTTTGGTTGGTGGAGAGAGAATACTTCGTGGAAACGAGCGAGGGAACAAAATTATTTAAACAATTTAAAAGATAGAAATGAAAATAATAAATAACTAAAGCATCCTTCAAAGAAAGCAGATTGTGTGCATGTGATTGTTAGAAAAATTCAAGCGACGAAAGAGACACTACCAATCTCCCCAAGAGGAATGAAGTGTGGGTGTTGTGTATACCACTTGCTTTCTTTATTACTTATGCTTACCATATCATAAAAATGAAATTAAAAATGTCTTATACCCCATAAAACAGGTCTAAATATTTATACAACTTTATGGAGTGAAGGGGAATGAAGAAGAAGCGAAAACTAAGGGTTTTTTTATGTCCAGGGAGACCCAAAAATCGGATTCTGAGCAGAGCTTCCTCCTCTTTTTATTTGTACCTATTAAAAAACAGTGAGTTAAATTATTAGAATATGATGGAATGAATGAATAAAAGATAAAAACTAAAACTAATTTCAGCATTTGAAAAAGATTGGAAAATTGTACTGGTTTTTAAAGCACCGAAATGACAACTTTAGACTCAGCGAAAGATGATTCTTTTTAATAACTTATAAATATAAATTATTTGATATGCTAAATAATTAGATTGAAATTATCAGACTTTTAAATCAGATCTATCAAATTTGCATGTTCAAACTATGTAACCAGAAAGAGGAGAGATAATTGTTTTGAGAAGATGGAAAGCAACTTGAAGCCTCGCTTAATATTCTTATGAAAACTTTGTAGACCCTATAGAAATAAGATAAAACTTGAGATATTGTCAAAGAGAAAGAAGATACAACTGAGTTCAACTCCTCCTTTGAAAATGTAACCTGCAAAACAAACCTATGAGAAACCCCTGCATAAAAAGTTAGATCTAGTGTACTCAAGAACAGGAAATGAGAAAGAGTTGAAATACAACTGAATATGAACAACTATTCTCCTATCTCTTGAAATCAAAATACCAGTAAGCAATTTACAGCCATAAATTCATACTCTATGTGTCTTAGGATGACCTTCTAAGCTACATCTAATAGCAATTTAAACATAAAGAAGAAACTCAGAAATTTAACAATGTCACCTCAAATATTCGCAAGCAATCATCTCATCACACGGAGTGGACCTCCAAAGTTAGTAATTGTATTCCTCAATATAGCAACAATACAAAATGACAGAGGTTCTTTGCATCCATTAATACAAAGGAGGAGAACCCTGCTTTTATAGCCACATAAGAGCTCAAACCCCAGGGGGGCGCATTTTCCAAGTGGAGAGGAGGTTTATGAGGTTGAGAAATGCATGGGAGGAAGACCTGAGTGTTGGTATGAAGGTATTCAACCTAACAATATTTGAGCCACATGTCTCAGGAGGCCTCCACCTCTCCCAACCACCTCAACCACATGAGGGATTGTGCCCTCCTTGAGGAGAATGTGCCCCCCTTTAGTGGAGAGTTGTTTGTTACCTCAGAGAGAAGGTTGGAGATACTCTCTAGGCTCTTAAATGCCCCAGAAAAGAACCTCAACCAACCTGCCACCTCAGAGGCAACTCCCAGACAAGCTGCCTTCGATTAAGGATTAGGGTTTTCTCCTATTTTTCCATTTATTTGACCCTCTAAGCCATTTTGGAGATAAAATCCAAATTAATAATTGAAAATTACTAATTTGACTCTAAAAAGTGCGCTTAGGGGTTAAGTTAGGTATTTGGATCCAAAAATGAGAATCCCCATGACCAAATTGGATCCCTAGGCCAAATTTTATCACCCTTTGAAATATTACAATTAAAATACACCTTATCGATGATTTATTAAAATATCCTAGGGGGGACTTATCGGATGTTCACGAAACTCTAGACATATTAATAGCATGGTTTAATACATAGACCCTAGAATTTAATAACCTTTCTGAGAAAAACGTTATCAAACTTACCATCCTGACTTTGGAGGATTTTGAGTGAAAAACTTGAAAATTATATGTCGCTTAAAACAACGTCATATAATTAACAAGGGAAAAACAGTCAAGGATAATGACCTTTATGACCAAGTCTAATAAGTCCAAGCCTTTTACATAAAAGAACCTCATGCTATGTCATTTATTACAATTCCCTTGAAAGGGTGTGAACATCCAAAAGAGGCTACAACTGGCCCTAATGAAACCATGAAACTTCCGAGCATTGAGTAAGAACAAGTGATTTGTTTCAATCCTTGGTGGCTCACTAGATAAATCCCCTAAGTGTAACTTAGTGGATAACATCTAGCTCCAACTGTGGTACGTGTGCTCAATTTTATCTTCAAGCAAGGAGAGAATATGAGAACACCAAAATCTTTGGATTATATACCCTGTAAAAACATCTCAACTTGACAAGAAAACCTTAGTAGCACAAGTTTTATGAAAAGAACCAATGATCCAAAAGTTGTTTTATTGAAAGGAACGAAAAATTAATTGATGAAAGAGAGGTGTATTCCTAAGTACATAAAAGAAATGTGTAAAGTAAATGCTCACTTTAAGGAGCTTATTTTCCTACTCTAAGCAAGATAAAATAAATATCTTAGGTAAAATCAAACATCCAATGTAGCCACCTTAATATTTTATCAATTTTAAATGTGTTTTCCTTGTCTTTGGTTACAATCTAAAGCAAGGAAACATTATTCAAGAAATGAAAACCTGCCTGGAACTTCAATATGGGAAGGTTAGACGGGATATTATAATCATGGAGAATGTCATTGAACTGCTTCCCAAACTGGCAAGTCCTCTTGCAGGCTTCTTCTATCCAAGATTGGATAGGACTGATGTAAACATTTGTATGAGTAGGCAGCTCATCATACTCATCCAAAAGGATTATCTGCTGATAACTTTGTGTGTAAGCCCCAAAATACTCCAAATCATAAGGAACATCTGCATGTGAAGACAATGGCTGAAAAAAATATTCAATTGGTTGCACCCAATATGAATCTTCACCGTATTGCTTCTCCAAGTCCTCATTACAAATACTCAATTACAGCTCTGGCGGATCATATGAAAACCGACTCCTCTTCTTTACAACTTTCATAAGTCTCAGAATAAACACTCCCCTCGCTAGACATATTGGTGATGGGATTCTCAAAAATATTTTCAAAAGTCTCAAAGGTTGGATTTTCAATAATAGTCCAAGAGTCATCCTCCCCATATATGTCAGATGTGATAGATTCCTCATCACTGGTATCAAGTTCTTGTATGTATTTATTCTCTTTGTCCTCATTATTGACATGGATATATGGTTCAGAATGATAATATGGATTAGCTGCATGCTCCTCTTCCATATAAAAATTTCCCAAGTCCAAAAGATCCATGCTCTCTCCTTTTAAAACCTCACAAATAGGATCTTCAGTAAAACCATAAAGAGACTCAAAACTCCCTCCGTCAAATATGTCGTAGACAAGAAAATCAACAAAACCATCAAGTTTTTTGTTCATTATTTCCCTCCTCAAACATGTCATAGATTGGATTTTCAATGAATGTCCAAGAATCCTCATCAACATCTTTGCCGGACATAAGGGAGTCTTTGTCACTTGTATCATGATCTAGGCTATATTTTTCCTCATATTATTCAGAAAAAAGGTCACAAGGAAGTAAACCTTCCATACTATCATCATTATATGGAGAAAAAGTAGGAGTGCCATCATGCACATTACAGCTTCCATCATAAGTTTCATTATAATATTCTGTAATGGTTTCATCCTAAGATTGACCTAGAGTACAAATGTGATATTCATCATTGAAATAATCATGGGAGGGTCCCCAATATTCAATATTCTCCATTGATGTGACATGAGGAGGGTATTCAAAAATGTCTTCAATGAATGGTTATTCATACACAAACTCAATGTTGATGTATTTGTAACTTCGGAATGTATTTATTGGTATATCTTATGTATTGTACCCCGATGTTCCTATCGGGAAGTATCTGTAATGTAATTGAGTCATGTCATACCCCGATGTTCCTATCTGGAGAATCAATAATGTAAACAAGTCATGTAAATTCATTGAGGTTAACCCTCCATTGTAATTCTGGGCAATAGTCCCCACATTTGAGTCAAGGTTAACCCTCCTTGTTGATCAGAGGGAAAAGTCCCCACAGTTGTGGGGCACTAGGGTTATTAGACTCTCCTAGAGAAGTCATCCCTGGTAAGTAATTGTTAAGTGAGGTCGACTTGTTGGAGTGGAAATTAAGTGAACGAAAGAATATAAATAGAGAGTGATCCTCTCTATTTATCACACACACACTCATTCACTGGGGCACATGAGTGAGAGAGGAGAATCTCTCTCAAGTGAGAGAGAGAGAGAGAATAGCTGTGGAGATCATATTTTCTATCTTTAGGTTTTACTGCTTCCATTGGTGCTCATTCTATCTCTGCGGAAGTTGCAGGGTTTTCTCCTTTAGGGTTTCCCCAAGGAAAATTCTTTGTGTCTCTTGTCTCTTGTGATTTTTTTTGTGCAGGTTATTCACTCAGATAAGATCCTAAGATCATATTTCTTAAACAATAAAAATCTAACATGGTATCAGAGCTAACCTGAGAAGAAGACATTGTGCAACTATGGAAGCTAGGGCTTCTTAATTTTTGGGTCTCTCTCCAAAATCCATCAGCAAAAGAAGGCTAGGCTAACTCTCCATTGAAAGGTGCATCTTTATGTCGAAGCAAAATTTGATTCCGGGCATTTCCACTTTTTGGTGCGGGAAATTAGGGCTTTTACAAAAGAGGAATTTCTGAGTGAACCCGGCATAGGATTTCTCTCCTCATCAAAATCAAAGTTTAGAGACTTGGGTTGAGATTTTTGGTTGGGTGAAACTCCAGGAAAGTCAAACCCTAGTTTGACCCTAGGCCTGAAAAACCCTAAAATATTGAAACTGATAGTTTTGGTAGATTATCTATCTTGCGAGATTGGAGAAGGATCGGGTGCCGAAACTTTCACAGGTCAAATATTAATTCCTGATGTACATTTTTTCCAAGTTTCAGCCTCATATTTACTATATTCTAGGAGATATGATTCCTCCAATTTAGGGTTCCAGACTTTCCCAGGATTCCTCCCCAAACAAGACACTGGGGAGAATTGCTATATCTCAAGCTAAGAAGGTCCAAGTGAAATTTATCAAATTATCAATATGTTCCAGAAAGAGAATGGACTGTACTTTCTGTGGTAAAAGTTTCAGACCCCGAAGATGAAACAGTGACACATGGCAGTCCATACAACTTTGTTATGCTGAACAATACTGAAACAAGTCACCTTGGTAAAACGCTCATAAGTCCCAATTGGTGAAACCAATTATGATGAAACCTATGGTGTTAGAACAAGGAAAGAAGAGGATACCTCCATACAAAATTTCAAACACAGAAGAGTAGTACTTTCGGAGATACCATAGAAACACGAATTTCTGTAGAATAAATTGGTAAACTAGGGCTTCCTGTTCTGGGAGCTTCCCTCCACTGTTTTCAAAAAAGGAGTACATTGGACAGCTCACCTTGAAGAGGTCTATATTTCTATCTAATCAGATCTGAAAGATTCTAAGTTTTGAAAATTAGAGTTTCTCTGACAAACCCTAGATCAGTCAGCTCTAGAACCAGGATGGACACCTCAAATCTGTAAGATCTAATCTTTTGCTATTTATAGTTGAGGTTCTCATTTCAAGATGACTAATCACACCAGCTTGATGACAGGCTTGGTGAGGCTGACAACTTCCAAGCATGGAAGTATAGGATCTCACTAGTTCTTGAAGGAAATGAATTGGACACCTACATAAGTAGAGAGGTTCCAGTTCCAGAGGGAGATGAGGCTAAAATACTTACACAAGAAGAACTTGGTCAAGGCCAAGGGGGGTGGTCCCTAAGAAAGATTTCAACTAAGGCTCTTTATATTTTAGTTGTTAATGACAAAATTAAGTTGTTTTAGGATTTTTTTGGTAAATAATTATGTCGCAAGACTGATGCAAAATTGTTTAAACATTCAACAACATATAACATGAGTATATAAAGATTAATATTGACAAAACTAATAATCATATGAAAATAAGATTGTTATGTACTCAGATCAGTGCCAAATGGAGTCAAAAATGTTGTTAAAAATGAAATGTTTTGCAATGTGTCTTGGTCAGTTTTAATTATTAAAGATGAGTTATTTTAAGGGAAGGGTGATTCTCAACATAATTATGAAGTACTAAGAATATGTCCAGAGAGATGACAAAATTGGTTCCTCACTCAGAAATGTGGGCTGAATCGGATTCTCTGAGAAGGTGTTCAACACTACACCAACAAGGGTGTAGCCTAATTGTATCTTGAGGCCATTATTCAGTAATTCCCGCTTCCTTTGAGAAATTTTCCCAATCATGTCAGAAGGCGGTGTGCCAGATTTTCAAAATGTTTAGACGGTTGTTGATTTTATTGTTATGAATTAATTATTTAGATGTGAAGAATTAATCAATGCGCATTACTGCTTTTGATTATCCCAAAGCTCAGGGCGAACCTGCAATGGGAAAGAGCATACACCAGAATGGAAAAATGTTTATTCCAATTGTATACTGAAGCAAAAATATTTTGGCAGCAAATAAAAACTAAATCCTAAAAGAATCCAAAAGCTATGTGTCACTTTCTGATCATCCACCAATAATCGGCAAGAAGCCTTTGGCTGGTGGAGAGAGCATACTTCGTGGCAACGAATGAGGGAACAAAATTATTTAAAGAATTTAAAAGATGGAAATGAAAAGAAATAACTAACTAAAACAGCCTTCAAAGAAATCAAATTGTGTGCGTTTGATTGTTAGAAAAATTCAAGCGACGAAAGAGACACTACCAATCCCCCCAAGGGGAATTAAGTGTGAAGTTGTGTATCCCACTTGATTTATTTATTAATTAAGATTACAATATCATAAAAATGAAATTAAAATATGTCTTAGACCCCATAAAACAGGTCTAAATATCTATACAACTTTATGGAGTGAAGGGGAATGACGAAGAAGGGAAAAGTGAGGGTTTTTTGATGTCCCGAGAGACCCAAAACTCATATTTTGAGCAGAGATTCCTCCTCTTTTTCTTTGGACCTATTAAAATACAGACATTTAAATTATTATAATATTATGGAATGAATGAATAAAATATAAAAACTAAAACTAATTTCAGTACTTGCAAAAGATTGGAAAAAAATTCTAGTTTTTAAAGCACCAAAATGACAACTTCAAATTCAGCAAAAGATGATTCTTTTTAAGAAATTCTAAATATAAATTATCTAATATGCTAAATAAGTATATTGAAATTATCAAAATTTTAATTCAGATCTATCAAATTTGCATATTCAAACTATGTAAACGGAAAGAGGAGAGAGAATTGTTTTGAGAAGATGGAAAGCAACTTGAAGCCTCGCTTTATCTTCTTATGAAAACTTTGGAGACCCTATAGAAATAAGATAAAAGTTTAGAGATCATCAAAGAGGAAGAATATACAACTGAGTTCAACTCCTCCTTTGAAAATGTAACATGCAAAACAAACCTATGAGAAACCACTGCATCAAACGTTAGATCTAGTGTACTCAAAAACAAGAAATGAGAAAGAGTTGAAATACAACTAAATATGAACAACTATTCTCCTATCTCTTGAAATAAAAATACTAGTAAGCAAGTTACAGCCGTAAATTCCTACTCTATGTGTCTTAGGATGACCTTCTAAGCTAGATCTAATAGCAATTTAAACAGAAAGAAGAAACTCATAAATTTAACAATGTCACCTCAAATATTCGCAAGCAATCATCTCATAACACATAGTGGGCCTCCAAATTCTGCAATTTTATTCATCAATATAGAAACAATACAAAATGACAGAGGTTATTTTCATCCATTAATACAAAGGAGGAGAACCCTACTTTTATAGCCACATAAGAGCTCAAACCCAAGGGGGCACATTTTCCAAGTGGAGAGGAGGTTTAGGAGGTTGAGAAATGCATGGGAGGATGGCCCGAGTGTTGGGATGAATGGATGCAACCTCACATGAGGTGAGCCACATGTCTCAGGAGGCCTCCACCTCTCCCACCCACCTCAACCACATGAGGGATTTATCCCTCCTTAAGAAGAATGCGCCCCCCTTTAGTGGAGAGTTGTCTAACAACTCAGAGAGAAGATTGGAGATACTCTCTAGGATAATAAATTCCCCACACAAGACCTCAACCAACCTGCCACCTCATAGACAAGTCCCAAGCAAGCTGCCTTTGATTTAGGATTGGGGTTTTCTCATTATTTTCCATTTATTTGATCGCCTGAGCCATTTTGGAGAGAAAATCCAAATTAATAATTGAAAATTACTAATTTGACTCTCAAAAGAGGGTTTAGAGGTTAGGTTAGGTCTATGGCTCTAAAAATGAGCATCCCCATGACCAAATTGGATCCCTAGGCCCAATTTTATGACCTTTTGAAATATTACAATTAAAATAAAACTTATCAGTGATTTTATTAAAAAACTAAAAATTAAAAAATCCTAGGGGGTACTTATCGGATGTTCACAAAACTCTAGACATATGACTAACATGGTATAATACATAGACCCTATGCTTTAATAACCTTTATGAGAAAAAATTTATCATACTCACCATCCTGACTTTGGAGGATTTTGAGTGAAAAACTTGAAAATTATATGTCGCTTAAAACAGCGTCATATAATTAACAAGGGAAAAAACACTCAAGGATGATGACCTTGATGACCACTTCTAAGAAGGAAAATCCTTTTACATAAAAGAACCTCATGCTATGTCATTTATTACAATTCCCTCGAAAGGGTGTGAACATCCAAAAGGGGCCACAACTGGCCATGATGAAACCGTGAAACTTCCAAGCACTGAGTAAGAATAAGTGATTTGTTCCAATCCTTGGTGGCTCGCTAGATAAAATACCCTAAGTGTAACTTAGTGGATAATAGGATCCACTAGATCCGATCAAAAATATGACTTATGTAGTTTCTTCAAATTAGAAACCATCAGTGTAGTCATGGATTTGCAATCCATCGTACCAAACCTACATAACGTGTTAATTTTGTACTTTCCTTGCAAAAGGAAAATCTCATATTTCCTTTGTCAAACTTCAAGTCTAAGAAAGTAGTACATAAGACCCAAGTCTTTAATTTTGAACTCATAAGTGATGTCCCTCTTGCACCAAGATATCATATGTTCTTATCCAGTAAGGAATAATTCATCAACATAGAGAACCAAGATCATAGGTTGGTTCTTCATAATCTTGAAGTACAGGTTAGGGTCAGCTTCACTCTTAGATAATCCCATGCTATGAAGATAGCTGAAAATTCCTGAATACCAAGCCCTCGGGGATTGTTTAAGCCTGTACAAGGATTTCTTCAATTTGCATACATGGGACTCCATTAATGAACTACAAACCCCTCAGTTTGGTGTATGTATACCACTTCCTCAACTTCACCATTGAGGAAGGAAGTATTCACATCCATCTAGTGAATCTTCCATCCAAGAACTGAAGCATGTGAAAATATAGCTCAAATAGTGGTGTACATTTCCACAGGAGTGAATGTTTCATCAGTCTATGCCTTCTTTCTATGAGAAACCGTGGGAAACAAATCTATATTTATACTTTTCAATATTGTCATCGGAAACATATTTGATTTTATAAATCCACCTGGAATTTACTATGGAATTTCCTTCAAGTTTAGTAACCACTTCCCAAATATCATTCTTCATAATATATTTGTATTCCTCTATTGTGGCATCTTTCCATACTTGCTGCTTAATAGCTTCTTCAGAGGTGGAAGGTTTTGTATCATTGATGTGACTCATCGAAGCCACATATCCTAAATATATTTCAGGTATCTTTCATTCTCTGAATGTTCCTAAAGGTACTCCATGCCTTTCTTCTTCTTGTAGAATGTATCGGCACCATGCACGTCTCCTCTTATAAGGAGGTTCATCAATATATTTTTCAACCAGTTCTATTGGTTCTTCGGGAGCTATAGAATCCGAGGAATCTTTTGGATTTTCCCTCTCAACATCTAAAAGATGAGAACCAGTAATTGGATCCTCCATCATGGGAGTCTCATGCTCCTCCATATCTGAATCACACTGAAGTTCTTTAGAGTGATTGAAGGCAACCTCTTCATGAAATGCCACATCTTTGTTGACTTCAATGTGTGTTTGTCCTTGTCCTCTTCTCTTTTTTCACCTAAATGTAGACAGGACAATCGAAAATATTCAAGTGTCCAATATCTGGTTTTTAACCAGTGAAAACTTCTTCATGAGTCTTCTCTCCCATAATAGCATACAGGATTATGTTCTGAATATAAACAGTAGTTTTTGAGGATTCTACCCATAAGGAGGTAGGCAGATCTTGATCACACTTCATAGCTCTTGCAAATTCAATATTGATTTTATTTTAGTTGCTCCCTCTATCATGGAAGCCATCTTGCTACCTGATTTTCTCCTAGAAGATTCTTGCTTCAAAGCATCCTACTCTACTTCGAATACTGAATAACCAAAATGAATTTACATTCTTCTCTTATAGGTTACAACATATGGTCTTTCCCTACAATTCAAATTCAATCAAATTATTAACAGCATTGCATGATCATGAAATTCAATCATACGAACATTTCAATGCAATGGCAATATTTCACACAATTAATATTTTAGCACAACATCCATCCATATCTTATGGAATGTTATCCATCGTTGTATGCTACTCAATCAATCATAACATGTACTATATGAGCTTAATGTCCGTAAATAAAAGAAAACTATAACATATTCTCATCATGTTACACTATAACATACTTCTTTATTCTAGGAATACATATCCACATACAACTGTAGCGAAGAATATTACATTCAGGTCTAATTTACAAGAGCAATTGATAATCCAAATACAAATACTTATCTTTTATTTGTTTTGTGGGATCGCTCTTGATCTATGCCTCCTTACATATATTACTGGAGTCCTTAGATATTTATCTTCTTTCTTGAAGGAAGCTCACTGCAACCTAGATGTCCATACATCACAAATGACAATCTCCTCATCTAGATATTATGTAATCATTTGTGCACTTAAAGGAAATACTCTTTTTATGGTAATCATCTTCTATATTCCTTGACTTATTTGGTGAAGTATATTGATTAACATCACCAGTAGATGCATGCTTCTTGCCTTTTCTTTTCTTCCAACATTCTAAAGTAAGGTGACCCTTCTTATTGCAGTTGAAGCATTTGATCTTCGACTTATCAAATTCCTTGTTGTATACTTTTTTCCTTTTGATGAGGAAACTTATTTTGAGATAAATATTTATTTCCTCTATTCATCCTTTCCATAAGAGCGAGTTTCTCTTCTTTGTAAGAAAGAGTATGAATTTGGATTCGCCCTTCTTCTTCAAGGAAATCATGTCACAACCCCTCAAGGTTTGGTTGCACCTATCGACCATTAATAGTGGCCAAGAATGTCTCCCATGAGGATGGAATACCATCGACAAAAATTTGAATAAGATCATCATCATCAACTATCACTCCAATGCTTATGAGTTGATCTATTACTTGAGATATCTTAGTAAATAAGGAAGCAACTATCTCATCCTTCTCCATCTCTAAATTCCAAAGCTTGTTCTTCAATGCCCTCTTCTTACTAGGATCCTTCTTCTCATGGAGATTTGTCAAAGTATCTAAGCACTCCTTTGCAGCATTCAATGGAGTAATCACTGGCATCAAGTTGTCTTTCAGCGAATCAATGATCCTCGTATCTTTGGATTGATTCTTATTGGAAGAAGTGTGCCCTGTATTAATAGTAGGTTCTTCAACAACATTGGATACGTATCCATTAGGGTCATGTTATTCCAAGATTTTCAAAATCATAGTCGTCCAAGTGTTGAAGTTCGAGGTTCATTCAAGTTGATCTTATGGCCTTATTGAGATCGAGGCCATTGTTTTTCAAGTATAGTGCTCAACTTCTACCACTTGAGATCAACGTAGGCTCAAGCTTGATTGCAAAACTTAGCTCCTCACACCTTGATCTCTAATAGCATTTTAAATTTTATTTAACTTTGATATTTTAATCTTTAGATGTAGAATTACTAAGTACTTGAAATCAATGAATCAATCATACACATATGCATTTACCCTAGGGAAAAATCTCAAAACAATGAAGGAGAAAAACCCCAGGAAATATCCTTAGCATAATGATAGATAGTAGAGAAGGTATTTTACAATTGGAGATTACATTTGACACCCTAGGTGTAATATAAGAGAGAAGTATGAAGCACCCTAGGTGCAATCACTAAGAAAGAGAGAATAGAAGAGACCAACTATATGCCCAACACGCAATTTAGTTCATAGTTTCTACACCTAAGTACCTAGTGCACAAGTCAATTCATAGTTTTTGCATTGATGCACAAAGTCCTCACACCAATTCACACTTTTTCCTTGGTCTCATCAAACACTGAATAACCAGATTGATTTTGACTGTAACATGGCTCATCTATTTATCTTCTGACCTCATGATGAACTCGCTATATAACTGGGATCTATGCCACTTAGTTTGGATTATAACTCAAGTGTCAGCATGCAAGTGTCGTAACTCAAGTGTTGAACTTAAGTGTCGTCTTTTAGTTTAACTCGAGTGTCACAACTGAAGCATCTCCTTTTAGTTTAACTAAAGTTTCATCATGCAAATCACTTTAGTTAACTCATTTTTCTTTATTGACACTTAGTTAAATTATTTTAACTGAACTCCATTTTCATTACATCAATGAAGTGATCAACTTGAGTTCTCCTTAATTAACTCAAGTATTCCTTTGTTAATATTTACTTCGAGTTTAACCATTTGAGTTCTCCTTAATTCATCGAAGTATTTATCATGATCAATTTGAATTCTCTCTATTCTCAATGCATCTTTATCCTTATCTCTTATATTATATGCATGGTCCATATGTGCTAACTTTATTAATCTATCATATCAATTATACCAAGGATATTTGTCCAATGATGTGATCATACTTTATTACTATCATTCCAAGTAGTCATATGCTAAAGTAATTCACTCTAGAAGTGGACAGTCTCTAGAGGAGACTTGATATCTTATCCATCTCGAGTGACCATGGATAGTAATGCATCACACACCATTCATGCTTCGACATGCAAAGCATTACCTCTACACATGAGGTCCACCTCAACACATGAGTATCTAACTTGACACACAAGTATTTAGTTTTGTCCAACAATACTATACAACATCATCACTTTGACATATTAGAGAATAACCTCAACACATGAGGATTAACCTTTACACATAATCCTTGGTCATTCTAGAGTCCAACTCAGGATCCCTAAGGCACTACCTCACCTCAATAAATGAGGCCCAATCTTGGCACACAAGATTGGCTTGGACAATGACTCATGATGATGCAAATTTAATGATAGGTTACCTTTGTCTTTGAAATATAGTTGTGTTTCTAACCAATCGAACCTTCCAACATAGATATTTAGGGATTGCATTCTGAACTCTCTTGAAGAGGGGTTTATTATGAAAATTTCCCCTATATTTCTTATGCTATGAAGTGAACATCTCTTTTCAATTTGTTGTCATTATCCTTCGTTCCCAAATTTCTAATAAGGCCTCTTTCCATACCCTGAGATTCTAGGGGAAATATATAAGTAGAAGTTGAATTGTTTATTTTGTGATATTGCATAGAGCACATCATGAGGGACCTTGTATCCCTCTCTTCCTGAGATTTTTTGCGATCAATACTTTATTGTGCACTAGCACCCAACATAACGTATTAACTTTGTGGATGCCATCTTCATGTCAGATTTGCTTCCACATTACATAATTTGAAGGAAGAGGGAAGATGTTGAACTCCATAGCATACCCCTCTTTAACTGAGTACCCATGTTTATTCCATCCTCGGGATTCTGTGTTACTATTGAAAGGGGCACATCTAGCCAACTCGAAATATAGCTTGTCAAGTAGGGGACATAATTGTCTGGGTATGTTAACGTGTTTCCACCTATTCCATTGTTCCATATCGCCATTCCACATAGATATACCAGTGAGGTTCTTGATTTCTTTCTCATCCATCCAATTTTTCAAAGGACTAAGGCCGTGGATGTTCTTCATAGGTGGCTTTCCCATAATACTATCGCTCTAGAGTTTAATGGTTTTCACATTACCTAGGTTCGAAGTCAGTTTAGATTGAATTATTGTCAATTTTAAAAGTCTCCAGATTAAGGAACCTTTCTTCTATAGAAGGGGTTGTCTAACCATCACTTCCTGCTACCCATGAAATGTTTTTTATGAAGACATTTCTTCCACCATTATGACCTCCCTGTGATCATTCTCCATATAATTTTTGCACCAAGGGATTGATTCATGATATGTGGATCTTTAATCCCTAGGCCTCCCTTATTTTTGGGCACCATTATTATATTCATGTTGACTAGGTGGAAACTTTTATACTTTGACTTCCCTCCCTTCCAAAGGAATCGCCGTATTTCCTTAGTGGTCCAGGAGAGCACTCCTTTTGGAGCCAAGAGCGAGGAACATTTGTATGTAATAAGTGTTGAGAGGACTAAATTGATGAGTACAATGCACTTATAAAGATTGAGCCATTTTGCACCCCATTTCTCAAATTTACCCTTAATTTTCCTTATAATATGATTCCAAATTTATGAGCTAGGAGAGGAGAGGGAGATAGGCATACCTAGATAATTGAATTTCTTTTAGGTGTTGGTATAAGGAAATCTCAAATTTCTTGTAATGTCGTGGAGAATTGTTGTTCTAATATTCTACCCATAAATTTTACTTTTCCCTTCATCGATGACTGCACCTAAAGTGTCTAGAAAGGAATCCAAGACTGGTATGAATCTAGAAGCAATCATTGTTGATGCTCCTTTTAAGAGAAGCATATCATCAGCAAATTTCAAGTGGTTTGTAGCTTTAATGCCTCTAGTGATAGCTATGCCCAGAAGGTTTCCATTTCTAGTTTTATACTTAGAGTCTCCACCATTATTATATATGTGGAAGGGGACAAAGGTAATCCATGTCATAGACCTATTCTACTTTTGAAGAAACAAGTGGGTATGTCGTTAACAGTGAGGCAATCTAGGGTCCACTGACACACAAGCCTTAATAGTGCCAATAAAATTTTTATCAAAACCAATTTTATTCATAAATTTAAAGAGGAAATATAGTCTTACCCTATCGAAATCATTTTCTGTGTCAATTTTGATTAGCCTTCCTCTTTCCATGTTCTCTTTAATTGAGTGAACCGCATCTTGCACCATTATTTTGTTGTCTATAATTTCTTTGTTTTGCATGAATCCACCTTGATTCTCAGTGATTATTGTTGGCAGAACCTTCTTGATCTATTTTCCATGATCTTGGTGAACATTTTTATAGGAGGAGTTGCACGGCGATATTAGGCAAAATCTTAAGAAAATTGTTGAGTTTTCCTCTTCAGGGATGAGAGCAAGGAATGATGGGTTCATTCCTCCTCCCATCGTTTTCTTCTTTTGTAGGAAGGCATACATATTTTTAATATCCACCTTCACTATGGACTAGCAAGCTAGGTAGAAGTGAATAGTAAATCCATTGGTCCAGGGACATTATTCGAGGCAAGAGACCATATTGCTTCAACCATTTCAACCTCCTCTATGCTTTTGTTTAAATATTAGTTTTATGCCTCTATTATCATAGAAGGGATGTTCTCTAGAAGGGAGAATTTCGAGCCTTCCATGACTGGTATTTGTTCAGTATACAATTGTTGGAAATGATCTATATCTGCTTCCTTTATCTCTGCAAATTTTGTAATTTGGAAACCATCTAGTAATCTAATTTCTTTGTTCTTTGACTTTTTCTTGAAGATGGAAGAAGGTGTTTTTATCCCCTTCTTTAATCCAAAGGCTCCTAGTCTTTAGCCTCCATTTCTTCTCTTCTTCTCTGTGGGATTTGTAGATATGGTGGCCAATTATTTTCTCCTCATTCTGAATTTGTGTGGTGATCTCTACGGTCTCCATTTCCAATTGAATAGATTCCAGGTGTGGTGTAAGCTTCTCTCTTCCTCCATAAGGTTGATGTAAGAGTTCTTTTCCCAGATCTCGAGTGTTGATTTGGTATTTTAATATTTTTTTGCCACACATAGGAGGGAGAACCAAAGATTGGGCAGGCCCAAGAGCAAGAGATCAGGTTAAGGGCATAAGGATCATGGAGCCATAGGGGATTGAAGCAAAAGGGGATCGGTCCAAGATTTGGTTGTTCTTAAACAATAAGAACAATGGGTTTGAGATATGATGTATTGTAGAGGACTGTGCAAGAGGTCATGGAAGGATTTTCGGTCAAATTCTCATTGTGGAGAAGAAAACGTTCCAAAGGAGCGACTACATAACGAAGGCCAAGTCTTTGGTTTGACCATGTGAAATTCCCATTTATAGGTTTGAGATCAATTAAATCCCAATCTGTCATGAGATGTTCCATATGTTCTAGGGGTCTCTCACAATATTCTTGGTTTGAGATCTGATGTAATGTAGGGGATTGTGCAAGAGGTTATGGAATGATTTTCGGTCAAATGCTCACTGTGGAGAAGAAAACGATCCAAATGAGCGGCTACATAACCAGGGACAAGTCTTTGGTTTGACCATGTGAAATGGCCATGTATAGCTTTGAGATCAATTAAATCCCAATCTGTCATGAGATGTTCCATATGTTCTTGAAAGAGGTCTCTTACAATATTCTTTCCTCTTTCCTCTTTGTTGTTCAAAATTGTGTTGAAGTCTCCAGCCACTATGTTGTTCTTGGCCAAGAGGGAGTTATTGAGATTTTGCAAAGATGACCAATAGAGTCTTTTTCCCTACCTGAATTTGTGTTGATTAACGATGTCAAGAGACAATGTTGAGTTTGAATATGGTTATCGAGGAAAGATACCTAGGGTGTCTCATAGTGCATATGCCTCCAGAGGCTCCCCTTGAGTTGATTTATTTTCCTTCACATATTTTCCAATTCTTTTTTGCTAGTATCACCATTTCATTTTCCTCTAATTTTTCCTTCTGCAGTAGGATGAGAGTTGGTTTATCTTTACTTATCTAATCTTTTATAGATTATTCTTTGAATAAAATACCCATCCCTCAACAATTCCAAGAGCTGACATTCATCATTTAGATTGATGTGGTTTGTTCCCTCCCCCATAATGGGGTTTTTTATTTCCCTAATTCCTAGTTGAGCTCCTCCTGCCCAATTTTTCACTATTGTGGCTTCGGTGCCCGGAGTTTTTTCTTTGTTCACTTCCTCTTTATGCATTTCCTTCGATGACTTTATCCATGTTTAGCTCTGTGATCCTTCTTTCTCCATAGTCTCTTTACTTTCCTCTTCTTATGGATGTTGTTGGAATTTCCTTCTTGTAATGATTATGTTGGGTTGAGAGGGTTTATCCAAAGAAGGATCAGCCAATTCCATCTTATCATCATTCATAGAGTAGGTAAAAGGAGGAGGGATCTGAAGGTTATGGGATGAGATGGGATTTTCTACCAAAATCTATGCATTGACCATGATTTATACCAAGGGGGTTCTTCCAAATGTAACAGTACATATTTATTGGGACTTGGTAGAAAGAGCGTTAG
The DNA here is from genome assembly GCA_001517045.1 of Pseudotsuga menziesii. NCBI lineage: Eukaryota > Viridiplantae > Streptophyta > Pinopsida > Pinales > Pinaceae > Pseudotsuga > Pseudotsuga menziesii. The sequence continues at coordinate 22,904 of LPNX010722868.1, read as the reverse complement.
AATGGGGCAGGGGAACCTTGGACTGTTGTTGCATAGGATGGAAAAGAGGAGGTACGTGGGGGTGATTGGGAAGGGACCAAAAGCAGTTGTTATGAGGTTGATGGGAATCCAAAATCCATGGTTTGCTTCCCAGTAAACTACTTTTTGATCTTCACTTTTTTCCATGGTTCTTTTTCATTTGTTGCTAATGGAGGGATTTGATTTTGCTTACATTTATTTGCGAAGTTTCCATACTCATGAATGGTAGCTTTTCATAGTCCATCTTTTGAAGATGCTTCCAATTATATCTAGATCTACTTCTACACATTCTAGCGCATGCAAACATTACATCTTTAGGTTATGATTTATCAATATACTTGCCATGCTTATTCTCAATGTCTCTTAGGGATTCATCTCCCCAACAGTGTAATGGAAGATGAGTAAGTTTGAACCATACCGGAACGGATGAGGGAACATCTAGTTCATATTGAATTCTGGCATCCACCGTTCAAGTGCAATCCTTGATTTTCATATAAATATAATCAATTCCTAAAGATTAGGCCTCTATCGACTTGTAACTCGAAGAGAAAGGCATAAAATCCTCTTCCACAAAAGAAATGAGAGAGCTTCATTTGATTAAGACGACCCAGATTTTAGTATCAATTTTTCCATATTCCTTGACCATGGCCAAATTCTGGTGAATTATCCAATCAGTCCTCAATTTGTAAGATCCATTGCCATTGACCTTGAAGAGGAGTGGGGGACATCAACCTCTGGAATATCATCTAATTTCTTAACAAAATTTGAAGGTTGGGATTTCATCATGGGGATGAGTGAAGAGATTAATCCTAGAAGGCTAAGATGTCTTCGTCTGGGGAGGGAGGGAAACGCCCTCCAGGAGATGCATTCATGAACCTGCAGCTACAAGACTCGAGCAAGAGTTAAGTGACAGGTAGGGTCTTGCTAGATTATAACAAAGGATTCTTCTATTGTTATTGTTGTGTACGTTTGTTTTTTATATTTTGATAACAGTGACAAGACAAATTAAATGTTTGTAACACCAATTTATTGTATGCCAATTGTTTATAAAATTCTTATTTAATATCATAAGGCTTTGATATCATCTCAAATAATGCAAGTTAGCCCATCTTTTAACATTATAAACTGATATTGTAGACAAACACCTCCTTAAGGGTTGGGGGAAATCCCCCTACACTCTCCATACTCCCCAACCTTAAGGAATTTATCAAAGTCTTCCCTTATTGTCCCCAATATACCCCCAATACTCAAGTACTTTACTAAGAACGTCACTTTGAAATTAGACAACCTCAATACTATGTGGTACTCTTGGACTCTCTACAAGGACATGCCCGTCTAATATACATTAAAATTGCTTTAAAGTAAGGTGGTGATCATCATCACCCATCGCCTTACTTTTCTCTCTATTTAAACCTCCCAAAGTAACTTGTTTTTCCTCTCGTAAATTGCACTAGTTTGGTTTCTATCAACAAACAACATTCAAAGGCATAAAAGTGTGTACAAGTATTTTCTAGCTTCTTACAAATGCTTTTCACATCAAGAAAGCATTCTTTAATTGAAAACATGGAGAAGCGTCAATCTTTTCCCATTGTTGTTAAAAAATTATAACAATTGGAATTGAAATGGGGATGGTCTGTCTTTACATTTCAATAGATGATATTGATAATTTATTGTGGTGCATAGATGCAAAGGACTTTGCAAATTTTGGTTGAGCATACCTAATGGATTGAGATTTGTTTCATTTTTTTGTTATGACAATCTTACTCTATGATTTAAATGATGATATGATGTATCATTGTATTTCAATTTTTGAGAATTTATGTTTTTACAATGAGAACATTATAATTTTGCTAGTTTGAATGCTAATTTTCAGATTGTGCAATTGCCAATTGAATTGTAGATGTTGCTACTTTATTTTTATAATTTTGTGATTAAATGTGCATTAAAAAGTTATTCTTTATTTTTATAGTTTCAAATCTTTAATAATTGATATGGGTCCCTTGTATAAAGGAACCTAGCTCTCCTATCAAAGCCCCTAAATTTTGGAGGGTTTCTCGACACGCCGCTAAGTTGCATCCCTCACAAAACTTAATGGAACATCGTTTTGACCTATTAATTTGTTAATAACTAGAACACATTTTTATCATACATACATGGTATTTACCCTATTAGGTATTTTAATAAATTATTAGCACTGAAATTTTGAGTCTCAAATAAAGTAAACTATTTTTTCCTTTTTTCACTTTTTTATCCCTATTTTTACCTTTTCTGAGTTGGAGAGTTGTAGGCTTGAAGGTATTAACTGTTCACTTACACTCAATGGCTTCGGAGGTCAATATTGGACACTATGAGCCTCAATGGGTCAAGTGGGTCTAGGCCTTCTCTAGCTCACCTATCTCTAGGTTCCTAGGCGAGGATAAAACACCATCCATTCACGAGTGTGTGCCTTCGTGATCACAAGCCCTATGAATACAAATTCAACTTTGCAAAAAGTAATAATTGAAGACAAATAGGATTGTAATGGGATGGGTTGTAATCATTTAGTTCCAAATTTTATATGTTCAATTTATATTTTTGACAAATTGCATTTGCTTTTAAAAATGTAGAAAAAAAAGAAGCATGCCTACTTATTATAAGCCATTTTGAGAATGTTCCATCATGTTTTATGATTAAGGATATTCAGTCAAATCTTATCAAGTTTCTCAAAAGAATAATCTCGAAATAGGATGCCAAGAGGATCTCTTGGAACATCTCTCATGTGTCTACGAGTTATTAGAAAATCAGAACCTTGTAATGGTGCCTAGATGTTAGGTCTTGTAATTCCCTAGATGTTTGGTTCTATAATCCTCTAGATTAAGGTTTTTTTGTAACAATGGTATCAAGTGGCATTCATGCAATTAAAATACACTCAAATTCTATGTTTGCAAATAGAATTGGGATCTCCAAAACACATGCAACAGAGAAAATTTGAAGTCATAAAGAGGAAACCAAGTAATTAAAAATATGTAGAAAATTGTTGTTGTGGTGATCAAACGATTTATCAGTTGAGACTACTATGGAGCAAGACAAAATTACTAAACATCGTTGTGGAGAAATCCATATTATGTACTTACATATAAGTGAATGGCATGAAAATATTGGGAAAATGCCCAGTTTGGAAGGTGCATGAAAATTCATAAAAATGTGCCCAAAGTAAAGGGATTATTAAAAGCTTGAGAAAAAAATCAAAATAACTTTTATTTGAAGGTTGGGTAATCATAAGGGTGTTATTTAAATTATAGATAATAAAAAATAAAAGTGTTGGTAAAAATGCATCTAGGATTTGGTCATTGGCAATATAGACCAAAAAAGAAGGTGACCAACAAAAGAGACCTTACAAAATAAATATTAATTCATTTTTCAGTTTTTCAATTTGTCTAAACATAAACCAATATCAAAAAACAATTTTCCACCTAAATATGAAAACAGAAAAAATTGATGTATAGAATGCCAAATGATACATCATAAACATTCACTATGAACACTAATCATGACCAATCCATTCAAGACTAATAAATACAAAATTCCATCATAGGTATAATAAATCTTCATGAGTATGTACAATGATTAATCTAGCAGCTAGCTATCGATTCCTTCTACAACTTTTACATGCAAAGACATTGGTTCATCCTCTCATTAAAGCAACCCTATGGTTAGATATGGATGGTTGGCAATGGGTGTCTCAAGGTAGTGTTGAGGTTGGGACAACAATGTCCTCATTCTCAGTGTCACCCCTCCCCCCAAAACACGATTATGGGTCATCCTCTCTTGCCCCCTACTCTCGTACCTCCCCGTATGCCATTTAGGGGCCTCCTCCATAATAGGCATGACGATGCATACCCTCCATCATGCAAATGTGTGTGTGCATGCTTGTGGTACATGGACACAGTTTAATTATGTATATAGCATGTGAAGGTGAATGTAGAAAAATGACAATAAGTGTAATACATACTTGAAAAAAATACATTTAACATCAAAACCCTAAATAGTCTCCAAAGTCCAAATGCATCATTCTACAACGAATAGCTACATATAATTAAAATAGTCCCATATATTGGGATAACTACATATCAATGGGTGTCTCACATTGTATAGAAGGTGGTGTTGACACTAGCACATTCTCTACTCTCAATCTCATCCTCCCCCACTAAAAATCGTTATAGACCAAATGTATATAGCAAGGGTGAATATAGAAAAATGGCAATAAGTGTGATACATATTTGAAACATAATGCACTTAATATTGAGACTCTAAATGCCCTCTAAAGTCCAAAAATCATTATGTTACAACTACTAATTGCAGATCATCCAAATCATCGCGTATATTAGGACACTCATCATCAGTACCACCCCTTGCCTCCTAGAGACATTAGAGCTAGTGCTTGGTGCTACTTGTTGATGCAAGTCCATCCAACCTATTGTTGATTTTGATGAAATTGGCTAATCCAAACATTAAAACTAAGGCATGAGCTTAGCATGCCTATTATGTGGGTTTAGCTCGAGTGAAGGGTACATTTTATTTGAGGTGGTGACAAATGAGTTCAATAGTGAACAACACCAACAATAGGGTATAGAAAGACCTTGGTGCTCTTCATTAAATGCCAATCATATACCCTTATACATTATAGAATCCAATTTTGAATAGGGGAAATTTTAAGGGTCTATACTTATTTAAAAGTGTATAAATCTTGGCAAATCTTACCAATTCTTAAAATGTCAACTATAAAATATTTGACAATATTTTTCTAAAAATATTTCAAATTTTAAGGATTTTATATAGTTTATATAATAATCTGGCGATCTTTAGAGTGAAAGATTTTTACCCCATCAAAATTGAGCAAAACAAGGATTCAAAAAATGCAAATTGACGAATTTTTTTTTTAACAAAACATGGAAAAACAGCCCATAGGCTAAATTTAGCCTTCAAAATTTTCCTTCATCTTGAGATATTACAACCCACCAATCTTGAAATTGTTAATTCTTGAACTATGAATAGGATATGAAATCATATTTTCTTCATAGGATGTTTCATGAGTATGGAACCTCTCAAACACCCTTGAACTATTAATGCCGATTTAAAAAAAAAAATTAAAGGATTGAAAAAGAAAGAGAAAGAGAACACTAATTGAGTTCAAGAATTTAATATTCCCAATTACAGCGTCCAACAAAAAATAATGTAAAAAATGACCCCAAAAAATCAAATTTCAAGCTTATGTTGGTATTTTCACAAGATGGTAATTTTCCAAAAAAAAATGCAATTTTTTCAAAAAGAAATGATTTTCCCTTTTGTGTTGTATGTTGGTGATTCTTCATCTATGATTTAAGCACGATATAAATTACTTTTTAGTATATGAATTGTATGCTTCATATGTGAAAAAATGTGATATAATTCTCAAATCTTCTTTGTTAAAATCATTGTGGATTTTTATATTGTAATTAAACAATTATTTGACAATATGGTTAAAAAAAAGAAAATAGCATTCCATGACGTTATAATGAAGTGTGATATCGGAGCCATGTTAGCGAAAGATATAGACAATGTGTCAAAACTCTTCATCCAAAGTAGTCGAGAATTAGAAGGATCAAGGATCAAGCGCTAACTCTTTTTTCAAATGGAAAGATCCACGGGAAACCCAGCAATACTTCCCCACATTCGTGGATGGTAGAGGTGGTAAACCGCCGGCCATCCTAGCAGAAGGCCTAACCCCAGAGGACTCAAGGCTCGAACCCGTGACCTCTCCCCGAACCGAGAGAGTGTGCGCACGTCTTACCAATTGAGCTAACCCTTGAGGCTATCAAGCGCTAACTCGACAATCGAGTGTGGCCAAGAATCACAAGAGAATTATGTTGCCAATAAAAAATTTAACAAAACCTTCTTGAACGAGGGCAAGGAAATCACTCGAGTCTTTCTCATAAAAGTAAAAGAATTAAAACATGAGGATATATCAATCCCAAAAATTGATAGAGACACTATACCAACACAATAGAACTGGGGAAGCTTTTTGAAATCTAAAGCACAGAGAAGGAAACCTATTCAAAACCAATTGAAATAAAAAAAAATCAAAATATCATTAATGACGAAATTTCATCAACTAACAATTCCTCAAAGAGGACATGTCAAAAAATTAAGATCTAGGCATGTTTTTTGTCATCCTAATCACAAGGGCCATCATATTAATCAGCCAACTTACCAGCGTTAACATCACCTGAATAAATATGACACTCCCCTTGCATTTTGAAGGATAAAAAAAGTAATTAAAGAAGTTCAATTGAATAATTGAATCAGCATACCGTGCCGAAAAGAATTCACCAAGAAAAATCAACTTTTTTATCATGTGACAATTTTCAAAAACCTTTGATAATATGTCCATCTCGTTTCATCGCCCTAAAAAACAATATCAAGAATATATCAACTAGTGAACGAGACAAATTGACATCAACACCCTCTTTGCTATGCTTCAAAAATAAAACATTTTAAGGGAGAGGACTTGTAATGTACCTAACGTTTATTAACCCTAATAGGCATTTAGTCATGATAAAAACTTAAGATTAATTATTGCAAACGTGATAAGTAACTTTTTTACCAAAAGGCGTGACTTATCACTCCTATGTGAATTTTGATACACTAAATTGTAACTGAACATCATCAATCCTATATCATACATTACTATTAAATATGAATATATTTGCATATATATTTATGTGCGCTTTGTGTCCTTTCAATCTCTGCACTTAGTCTGCGAATGTGTAGCTATGAAACAACCCGATCCATAATGTCTCTCAAGGATATTTCGTGTAAAAGCATAAGCTAGAGAATAATCAAGACTTGGTGGACACAAGAAAGTATTTCAAGAAGTGCCTAAAAATAAGCAGCTAAATTTCCCACTTCCAAAGCTCTGATAATGCTCATCACTTCCCATTTTAGTCCCCTAGGTCATGGACATGATCTCAAGGTTGTCAATACATTCAACTTTAGCTCTCCATGGATAGACCGTACTTCATGCAACATGGTCATCTAAGATGAAAACAGGGACACTAGGACAAGGAATGTAGGAACTGACCAAAAGGTTGAATGGACAAACTCTGCATAAATAATTATATGATGGCACAACTATTAGATCCTAAGTTCACAGCTGATGTCGGTCTTCTCGCCACGACATTATGGAGATCATTACTTCGCCATCATGTTACAATGTAAGAAGAACATGGAAAACTAAAAGAAACATGAATTGAAGACACAAAAGATCAAATGCATTAAGCAAGATAAATGTATCATTTGTAATGAACATTTCCAGTGCTCTCTGAGTTTAAAGGTCCACCTTTTGCACAATAAAAATCTGAGAATTGATAATCTTCCAACATTGGATACAACTATGCTTAAAAGAAAACCTTGATCTACACGTCTAATAACTGCTTTTAGGCCCAAGCATCCAACTGCTTATAGCTCTGGATGCATTTCAGCATTGCTTGAATCAGAAGTTTCTGATCTTGATATCTGTAGATGACCAACAGGCAATCTCGATAAGATAAGTCGTGCAATATTTTCAGCAGATACAGAACTTGTCTCCATGGTACTAGCAGCATTTTCAAATGCATTAATGTAATACAGGTGATGACCATCCAACAAAAAAGGAGCAAACTTTTCAGGTGCTTGATAGTGAGGATATGCAGCCCAGTCTATCCGTATGGTCTCTTTTCTATCACTGTAAAGTTTAAACAATTCACAGCCAAAGTCAGATTCCAAAAACTGTAACTACATAATCAGGAAATCGGAAACCACAGTTAGTTGTCAGATAGAAATTACTTGACTAAGTTTCATCTGAGCTACGGCAAGCAATCAAAACAACAGATTAGCATAAAAGAAAACAAACCTGAAAATTTTATCTAGCAAATCGTCTGCCATAGGTTTGCGTGAAAATATCTTATAAGCTTTGTCATCTCTGCTATAGTCCTTCAATATAGATATACTTGAAAACGGCAAATCTGGTACTTCTAAAGTGCCTATTAGATCAGGGAGGCTGGAAGTAGACGACAACCCAAAGTATACCTTGACAATAGACAGAGGAACCAATGATCAAACAATGTGTATAGACAGAGTGGACTGAAAAAGACATGAAACTTTTGTAGAGTTGCTCTTCTTCTCTTAATCTAGTTCAAATTTCATGGCACTAATTTATATAAGAAAATGCAATGAGTTGAGGCCACCATTCTCCTACCACCAGGAATAAGTGCTTATTGCATTCTGGTATACATTGTCACATGCAGAAATTGTATAACCACACTGCACTTATTATAGCAAGATGGCAGGAATTTCTGAGACTAACTGTAAAACAGATGAACCTCCTCTGTGCAACTCATAGGAACCATATTACCATGCCAAAGGATTTTTGCTTAGAAGAGGTGGAAAGTAGTAAAGCTCTGGCACATGGTCGAAAACATCCTACATGATTTTCTAGATATCAATTATCACCACCCCAAAGGAATTGCAATTATGAAAGAGGGTGGAAAGTGGTGAAGCTATGACACCTTACCAAAACATGCCTACATGTTTATTGAGAAACCAATCATTACCGGATTTAAGAGACCCCTGACAAATGTTGTATATGTGTGGTGAAGATGTCGCTCTGGAATTGAGATGGGTGGAATAAATCTGATTTTGACCTCATCCAGAGGTGTAGCCACAACCACAACTTCACAATAATTAACTTGCCCATCAGTAGAGTTTACTTCATACTTCTCCCCCATTAATGAAATTGAGGCAACCTCTTTGTTGAGATGTAAAGAAACATTTGCCTGTTCAATTAAACCTGCAGCCATCTGCCAATTGCCTCCTTCCACTGACCAAAGCCCACCACCTGACCCACACAAGGAAACTGCTCCAGCTAAACCACTGATATCCACATTCTGTCCATAATTGATCCTCATAATAACCTACAACAAAATGCATTCTTCATCAGGTACTATGTAAAATGAGAGCCAGAAATTTGTGAGTAAACACTATATTTTTTAATACATCACACATTTCGGCACAAATTTGAGCAATAAAAAAAACATTTGTTTCACACTAACAACTAACAGATTTTGGCATAATATCAGTTTGTAGACACTTTACTGGATTCATAATTGCAACTTGCATACTCACAATTTCTGGGTTTTAAATTTATTGATAGAAATTGCCTTTTCCACTACTCCAATATCCAGAATTTTTGGGTCATAAATTACTAGTGCCACAATTCCAATTGGGTAGCAGTGGCAATGAGTCCTAATTTATAGTCTTTGGCAAGTAGAGCAATGCATATATTACATATCGAAAGTGGTAGGTTATCAAGAAAAAACTGGGCTAAGAATGTTAAAGCTCCAAATGGTTGTATATCCATCCTGTCAGTTAATGCTTCTCTAAGTGCAGAATTTGAAAGCTCCAAATGGTTGCATATCCATCCTGTCAGTTAATGCTTCTCTCAGTGCCCCTTACCTGTGCAACTGCATGCTTTAGATATAGTGCCCTATCTGCATTTAGTTCAACTGTTTTGCATTTCTGGCCTTTACCACTGAGTAGGCGATGCCCTAACATGGCCCACACCCCAGGTACTGCTCATTCTGCAGCAACTGTAGAGAACAATGGCACTGAAGAAAGGGAGAAAGTTTGTCTCGAAGGTCTACAACAAGGTAATGAGTCTGATCCTATTTCTGATCTGCCTGTCAAAAGTTAAAACTTCCATATTTGTGAAAGGAAGCTTGTATTGAGATTATAAATAGCAAAAGTAGGCTATTTTGTGGGCCAAATCCACTCTGAAATATTAGGTCTTGGGTCAGGGGATCATGGCAACCATATGATTGGCATATCAAGAGTATCTGTAATATGACCAAGGGTTTCTTCATCTTGACATTTAAGGAGGTTGTGACCTGCATGGCTGTTATGCAAAGCATGCCATGGGTCTGTCATGACTCACAATACATTGCTTGCATTCTCACAGTGAGCAGAGAACTTGGCATATCAAGAGTATCTGTTATATGACCAAGGGTTTCTTCATGTTGACATTTAAGGAGGTTGTGACCTGCATGGCTATTATGCAAAGCATGCCATGGGTCTGTCATGACTCACAATACATTGCTTGCATTCTCACAGTGGACAGAGAACTTGTCAGCAGAGAAATGTGCCGAGTTTCATTGTCCAATGGAAAGAAGTCCCTGGCCTGCTAGTTCAATTATAGCGTTTTCTTGAAAGGTTAGTCCAACTGCTAGGCAAATTTGTCTACCGTGCATAATTAGCAATTTGAATACAATTACAAATACAAGTTTGTGTATGGTTTGGTATGGAAAAAATACGTAACATTAAAAAACCCAGTATGGCTCAGATACCAAACTAAACATCCCATAAATACAAAAACATGCAAATGTATTCAATATTGAGCCTCAGGTGTTGGACAAATTTGAGAAATGCAAAGCAAACAAATGCAATGCTTGAAATTGGTATTTACTGAGTGTTTATAGATTTTCTCGTGCAATTTTAGGGTTTTTTTGGCAGGGTATTTTGGCGTTTTTTGTTTGGGTTTCTTTGCAAGGCTTTTTTTGTGATTTTTGGCACCTTTTGTTTGGGGTTTTAGGTCAGCAGTACTATACATCATATGTCAGTCATATTGAACCGTACTGGTATGAATACGGTATGGTCAATGGTACAGTGATGATACTGTATCTGTACTATACAAACAATACAGCATATTCTATACTGGAGCTGTCTTTCCATACAGGAACCTCAACTGTAGACAAATCTTGCTACTATGCTACCATGAAGCCAAGAGAGCCTTTTAACCAACAAGACCTAATGAGTGGATTTGTGTGCAAGTTAACATGTCAAGCAACTTGAAGACATATCTTGATATGCAGGATGAACATAATATTGTCCCAGCATGTGTGCTTTGTCAACATTCTGAACACTTGCTTCGAATGTCTCGAGTGTCTGTATGGCTAGAAATACACCAGCCATAGTTGAGCCCCAGCCCACTCTGGAAACTCAGACTACATCGACTCCAGAAGCTAGACAGAAGCAATGGACCATAGTTACAAGGAGAGATTCGGCCCCCATAGACTCAGCCTGAGGCCACCACTCAGCCCAAATTGAGCTCAGCAAGTCCTAACAACCATATGTAGGTTGATTCAGTTGCACCCAAGGGTGTGGTATCTACTTCACAGGGCACTCAGCCATGTCCTAACATCATCAAACATGTCAGGTCGTTTCAGACTTGGTTAAACTCTCAAGCAAGGGCTCAGAAGTAGGAATGCAAGGCACCAACAAAGAAGCCTAAGGCTCTGGATGAGTTCTTCCCACCCTTTTAGACTGCGTCCTTTAATCTTGTCAATGTTTTGGAAGAGATACGAGGGAATGGATATAATGGGCAGCAGTGACATGGTAGGATCTTCCCTTTCCCCTCATGAAAGTGCTTTCATGGAATTTTCAGGGTTTACCAAACCCTAGCAGAAAGGGCACAATTTGTCTATTTCAAGTGTTGACTTAGTTTGTTTGCAAGAAGTAAAAGTAACAATTTTCTTGTTTAGAGCCTCATTGAATTTTATTCGTCCTGATGCCCATGCTTTCTCAATGAAGCATAAAGGAAAAAGTTGCACAGCTACATTGGTTTCACCCAAGCTTGCAACATGTATTTGACTACAGTGTGCATTTACCCAAAAGTTGGTGTGGACTCCACTGAATTTGGATGACCCAGGACCATATCTATGCATTGAATGATGCTATGAAATGCACAACCTTTAGGCACTGGATGGTAAATGATTTGCTTAAGGCCAACTAGCCAGTATGTGGAGAATTCAATGGGACAACAAAGAGGGGCTTCTTCCGCACCAATGGAGGTCGAAGGAGAGGCAAGCATGGTTTAGTATGTGGTCCAATTTAGGGTTGTGTGACCCTAATGTGTATAGAAGGAAAGACTCCTCTAACCATCAGTTTACTTGGTCAACTTTTAGAGAAGGGTAGCGAAGAGTTCTATAGTGGGTTGATTGAGTCCTGCAATATGAGTAAAATGTCTTTGAATTCGACTTCTAGGGCTCTAGGCCTGTTTCAAGTGTTCATTGAAGCCACCTTGCCTAATAACTAGTCAATTGTTTTCCATACTAGTTATAACTTATTGCTCCTGGCAGTGAAAACGTATGTTGTTGGAAATGTCATTTGGCAAAAGAAACCATGTATTTTGTTGATTAACCACAACACTTCAATATCATAAACTAAAACCATAAAGGAGAAATGATTATAATCCAAAACTAATGTTATGAGGGTGCAAGGAATTTTTCATTTATAATTTAAGATACCAGTTGTTCACATCATATTACCTTTAGAGCTACATATGAAACAAGAAGACAACTCTTTTCCAGTGGTATTAACAAATAACACTTTGATCAACAAATGCACATTCCTCGATTATGTTACTGAAATAACATAGTTGCGATCACTATTTCATTACAATTTCGAAATGTTTAGAATTTTGAATTACACTACAAAACAAGAGAAACAGAGATAGTGAGACATTGTTAATAAAGCAAGCATATCACTGAAAGTCTGAAACTAAAACATGTGAAAGACACTTTGGGTATTTATTCTTTCTTTTTTCTAGCCAGCATATATTTTTGGCTCAATTTCTACTCTCTTTGAAAATCATGTTAACATGAGATTTAAGACCATTTTGAGCCTGTCGTTGCTTTGGCTCATTTTTCAGTGCTCCACCACACTATCATGTATTATTCCAAACCCTTCGGAGAATACACCAATCGTTTTGAAAAAGATGAATATTGTCCGTATATCTGAAACATTAAATTTCCTCACAATCTCTTCTTTTAACTTTGGCCTTGAAAGATTGCCCCTTCTAGGATGGATAACATTGATTTGGAATTGTCTTTTGTGTAATTGGAGATTATCAAATAAATGTCTGATGCAAACTATATGATGTTTACTCAAGTCCACCATTGCTAAAGTTCTTTTGTTCCTTGTAATATTCTCAAAACAAAGAAAAGACAAAGGTGAGCTCTATTTGATCATGCATAAAAACCTAAGTTGCCAAGGTACTTGGAATTGAGGACGGGGATGGGGACTAGGACTCGGACAAGACTAGGACTGGGACAACACTTTTTGAAAAAGGGGACTTGGGTATTATATATGTGTGTGTGTGTGTGTGTGTGTTATGCTGAGAATAGCACCGATAGTCCGGGATGGAGGTAGATCTCCACAAATCCTAGATTCGCGGAGATTCTTTGTCATCGTTTTTACTGCGAGTGGATATCCAGATTCAAACCCTTGACCTACGGGGGGAGAAGAGTTAGCAAAACAAAGTTAACGATAGTAAACAGCGACTCGGAAACAATTTGGGTAGGTGTCCTTACGGATGTCAACTGCACTTCCCTCGTTGACGATGGCTTCACACTCCCCTCATTGGCGGTGGTTGGAGTTATCTTCCAGCAAAGGGAAATAGAATTGGCAAAGAAATCGATGTGTGATCTCAAAAATATGGATTATGAATGGATTTTTGCTATCAATAAAAAAATGACTTCAAAAGTATTGAAGGGAGTTGGGCCAGCTTTGAATCGATGTCTCTACTTGGAAAATCTATGTCAGGGATGTCAAGGATGTTCCCATGGACATGGCGGCAGGTCGATTGCTCAACCTTTGTGAGGAGGTTTACCGTTTGAGGTCCCTACGAATGCCCATACTTAGATAATCTCTATTCACAAAAAACATCAAATCACTGAGGAATAGCATGCAAAATCGATAGATTGATTCCTTTTGTTTTTAGTTTTGATTTGGGTTGGATTTTGATGAACAGTTAGATGCTGAGGGGACTTCAAAGCAGGAGCACTGTGATTGATCCACTGTCATCACCTATTAACGTTCATCGACCACAAGTTAGGTGGTTGTGCTAGCAAATTATAATACATATGAAATTCAAATCATTTTCAGCGAGTAACACACATACTAACTAAAATATGCACATAATCACATTGATATAAACTTATAAATTTATAAAATATAAAGCTTAAAACTTTAAGCATATTGTCATTGATTCATATGATATATGTCCATGACCCATAGCATACTACATTTAAAATTTTCCTAATGGCATTTCCAAATATGAAATAGTCAAATAGAAAATTCAAAAAACTTTAAAACATTGAAGAATGAACAACATTGTTGAATTGGCTTCCTCAAGCCATGTCTGCTAGGTTAGGTGCATATGCATCATCATTGTCATCAGCATCAGTAAGGTCCTCAATGAAGAATCTCTCTAGGTTAGAATCACTCTCCAGTGGAGGATCCTCATCCACGGACCACAACAACTGGAGGTATCTCAACAGGCCATCTGGTTCTATCTCCTCATTCACACATATGGCATCATTTGTGTATTGGTCCTATCTTTTGAAAGGACCCTCCTTGTACCCTAGGTATTTCTAAGATATGAGGTGAATTGTGCTATGAATGTAAGTTCTCTGCATTCTTCGTTCCCAACTAGTTTCTCTTCACTGAAAGAATGAAAGCATAAGTGCTCCAAATCCCCTCAGAAGATGAGGAACTAAATGTTTGCAACTCAGAAGCATCAACACCATGAAGCCACCACCAATCAATTGGATCCTTTTTCTTGAGCCTATCAATCTTAGAAGCATGTGAACTAGAGACACTTCGCCCACATGAAAATTGGGCGAATTGTGATCGTTTCCCAGAGGGTTGTTCTATAGAACGGTACATTTGTTTTAAAGCATCCATAAACCCTTTCATCGGCACTCTATCTTGGGAAGGAGGCCTATTTCCTTTCAATGGATCATACCATTTTGGATTAACTGTATAAGCTGCCATATGAAGTGGGGTCTTCAATTTATCCCACCATCCATGTATGAATGTTTTCAACTATGGAAATAAATGAGGACCATTCCTCTTTTTGATGGATCTAATCCTCTCACACATTGAGTTCGTCTTCTCATAAATCACACCTAAACATGGACTATTTGTGTTCGCATAGTGAAGCATATCACATATTGTCTCTACAAATTCCACAACAGTTTCGACATCAGCGGAAAAGTGATCATCCACAATCGCTTACCCTCCATAGCAGTATCTGAGTTAGACTGCTTCCACCAGTCCCACATGTCACTGATAATTGTGGCCGCTAAATCCCCCTATTACCACATAAGTTGTACTTGGTAGATTTTTCCAAGTGAGTCGGCAAGGTTTGAACAAGCACACTTGTTCATGATCAGAGTTCAGAAGTCAACCAGGCTTCTTTTGGGAAAAAATTTTAAATTTTCTTGTACCACATGTTCATACCCCCTTGGGGGAGTTGTAATAAAATGTTCTAGCATGGTAGAGTATGTAAAAGACTCAGTCTCCTAGACTTATATATCAATCCGACTAGCCCAGAATGTTTTTTCCCTTGGTGATTATTTGTTGTTGAATAAACGACTAATAATTTCTGAGTTTTTCACTCATACCTCCAAAGTTGGGGTGGTTGTACAGTGTATTGGTATTTAATCCTAAGGAGGTTATTAGAGTCTATGTGTCAATGTATATAAATATGCTAGGCATTAGTTTTGAGTCATATGGACATGTTCTAGGTCCCCCTGGGTGTAATTTTAATTTTTGATGAAAATAATTTTTTCCGTAAACTTAAGCTATTTTTTTCAGTGTTCCACGGGGACGCGTCCCGCAGGGTCGAGGATGCGTTTCCACGTTTCTTGCGTCCCGGGGACTTGGGGACTCCTGGGCGAAACTTTCCCTCCCCAACCATGCCCCTGTGAATCTTTTTTGAATATTTTCCCATTATTTTCACATTTTACAATTCCTACTTGGTACTACTTAGAAAATAAACTGATATATTTAGTATTTACATTGCACAATCATTAATATACATCAAATGAATTATTATTTTTGATATTTTATTTTATTTTTATAATTTTAGAGGCGTCCCCCCCTTAATATCCCTAAATTTGGGGGTGGTCTCCACGCGTCCCGAATGTGCGTTTCCCCGCTCCCGCGTCCCCCCGTCCCAGAAACTTGGGGGAACATTGATTTTTTTAATAGTCTAATTGGAAAAATTATAAATGTAATAAAAGTGTGGTTAGGGATCGGATTTCGCCATGGGAGCACTCTTTTTCTAACTCAGAGCACCTGTTTAACGCAAAAACCCACTTTTCCTAAGTTTTAAGTGATAAATTTATCACTCAAAAATCTCCAAAAAATCAAAAATATTAATTAAAAAATAGAAAAAATTAATAAATGGAGAAAACCCCCAAATTCCTAAATCAATGGAAAATAGTCGGATTTGATTGAAATCAATTTCATCGGCTTCAGATGAGGAAGGCGAGTTCACTCCTTGATAAAAGCATGTGATTGAGGTAGGTTGGAGAGGTGTCAGGCTCACGCTACCCAGAGGATACGCCCCTCTCTCTCCTTCCTCACATGTGAGTGTGTTGGCAATCAGTGAGAGGGTTGTCGGAGTTTGGTGAGAGAGGTGTCACCTATCTCTCCAGCTCCACTCCTCTCTAACTCAGTAAAATCTCAATTCAAGCTCAGTTCAACTCTACCTCAACTCAGACTCTCTCTCTCAGTCATGGATGTGCCCCCTCTGGGCATCTCTTGTTTGAATATATTAAACCCACTCATAACTTAAGATAAAATAATTAATCATTATTTGATTAATTATTCACCCACTAGCTTAATTAGTTGGCATCCACTTGCACCTTAAAGTCAATACAGGCCATCTATATCCTAGGAATGATTTATTTCTAATTCTGGGTTGATCTTGAGCACCTTTTGACCATCTAAAATTAGTATACAACACTTTACAATAGATTCTGCTTTATTCTGTTTTTTTTGCTTTTCTATGGATAAGGTAAAGCTAGTCAATCTAAGAAACTGGGTGCTTTTGTTGCCAACCCATCCTTCATGACTTTTCCTCCATTTTCTAGGATTAGCATGTTTTTTCCATCTCCTTGACAACTCACTCATGCTTTTGCCAATTAGTGAGGTCCTTGATAGATTTGGGAAGTGCTTAGCCACCTATTGGGGTTTGCTATATTTTGGTAAGTCAGCCATTTTGAGCTTTATGAGTTGTCTCCATACAACTCGATTTTCCTATGAGGGATGTACTATTTATGTACACTATTATTCATCATTATTCAATGGAAGGATACACACCAATATTCATCTCTTCATTCATGTGATTCAGTCTCTTTTCTTCTCTCTATTTTTCCTATGTATGCTTGTGCGAATTCTTAGTAGCAAGATCTATTTTCGGTGCTTCTTCTTAGCATCATTACTCATAGCATTGATCTATTATTTCTACATCTCTGGCTATAAATAAAGCACAACCCTCTCATTCCAAACTAGTTAGAGTTGGATGAAGAGCTGGTGGCTATTGTAATATTGTTTGTTACCGACTAGGTTGCATCTAGTTGGACTTTCAGTGAGCTGCCAAAGATGAACAAATCATTGTTCAAATTCAAAAGTTCAGAAGTCCATCCAAGCCTTCCAAGGCCCCTCTTTTACTTGTTTACCACATGTTCATACCTTGCGAGAAAGTTGTAAAAAATGTGCTAGCATAGGTTTTTTGTAAAGAACTTGGCTTCCTAGGACTTAATCAGCAATCTAGGTATTCCAAGGTGTTTTTTCCTTGTTAATTATATGTTGTTGAATAAACGACTTGTAATTTTCAATTTTTTCACCGCTCCTCCAAAAGCTGGAATAGTCGTCTTGATGGTTAGGCCTTAGGAGGTTATTAAAGTTCATGGGTCAATGTATATGAACATGCTAGACATTATTATTGAGTCATATGGACATGTGCTACGTCCCCCTAGTTTTTATTTCATGTTTTAAAAAATATATATTTTTCCCATAAACTTAGGCTAGTTTTTTAATAGTTTAATTGGGAAAATTATTAATGTAATAAAAGTGTGGTTAGAAGTCAGATTTTTCCATGGGGGTGCTCGTTTGCTAACTCAAAGCACCTATTGTACCCTTAAACCCACTTTTCCTAAGTTTTAAGTGATTAATTTATCACTTAAGTCAAAAATTTCCAAAAAATCAAAAAATTAATTAAAAAAATAAAAATTAATTAAATTGGAGTAATTCCTAAATTAGTGGATTCTTATCTGATTTGATTGAAATCAGTTTCTATCGGCTTCCTTGATTGAAGGCAAGTCATCTCCTTGATTAAAGCATGAGCTTCAATGTTAGAGATGATTGATGCGAGTTGTCCAAGCTTGGAGGTTGTGCCCTCTCTTGGTAGCTAGCGCATGGGTTGATGTGTCAATCAGGTTTTGAGTTGGTGGTAAGTAGGTGGAGAGGTGGCTCTACTACTCCCACCTACACTTCAGTGTAACTTAGTTCAAGCTTAGGTTAACTCTCCTTCTCTCCACATTGATGCCCAGTGTAGGTTGCGCCCCCTTAGGCCTGCCTCAGCTATAAATAAAGTTGTGCTCTCCCCATTCAAACTAGTTGGAATGTACTAGGAAGAGCCTACTTGTTGTAATATTTGTTTATCTGAGAAATAAAAGAGACTTTGAAGGTCTAGACTGTGTTGTGCCTTGGTGGAGTGAATGCTTTATCTTCCAGTTGTATGGAGGTAATCTATATTTGAAAATTTTATGCATGCATTGAAATATATGTAGTTTACTAGAAAGGTTTGTTTCAAGTTTGGTAACATAGTTTAGCTATTTTGTTTAATGGACTAAACCATATTTGAAAATTTTTGTGAATGCTTCATTTGTTTATGGATGCTTTACTTTAATTTATTAAAAATATATTCTCTTACATTTGACCGTGTTTGCATAAGTGTGTGATTTGCAGATTGTCGTGGTGAAATATATGAAAGATCTTATTTGATAATCATCTTTTCCTGTTTCTAATACTTTTTTGCCGTAGATAAAGAAGTTCCTAAGCATACCACATTGAAGCTTCAAGGACACTCTTCTCTCCAAGCTTTCTCCCTGTTTCCTTCTCCCATTTTCTCCCTATCATTTCGGTTCCATTATTATAAAAGAAAAACAATTCTAGATCCAAAGATAGTTTCAAATTCAATGAAAAATCTTGAATGCTTTTGTTTTATAGATCTAACTAAGTTTTGCAAAGTTTCATCTTCTCAGAGTTTAGATCTAGGATACTAGCTTTCTGGTTTAAGTCAATTTTCTAGTAAAAACAAGAGGCTTAATCTGAAAGTTAGCACTTGATTTATTTTCGTATCAAGCAATTTAGTGCTCCTATTTGTTTGCCATCCCTAAGAGGCAAACAAAGAGCCTAAGAAAGCAGCTTTTTAGCTTACTTTCTCACTCACTTTTTTAGCTAGTTTTAACTGTTTTTACTTAGAAAAAAATTTGGGAAAATTTTTGCATTTTTTTTAACGCTCTTAAAGTGTTTTTGGGCATTTTTAGTTAACATTTGTTGGTTGTTTTTGCAGGTTTTACAAACAAAGAGAAGGAGGCTCTGCCAAAAAATCAGAATTTTGAAGTGAAAGAAGACTAACGAAGCTCGCCTTTCAAAAAAAATTCAATTTTTCATGTTGTTGTAAGCCTTTGGATCCTGATCTAAGGACCAAAGTGCATTTTCTTTATCATCATTGTAAAAAGTAAATAAGTCTTGAGTAGGCTCATCAGAGTCCACTCCCCATCCCCCCAGGGGGGATCGATGTCGGTGTCATTTTTCATGGTTTTTATGTTGTTAGTTTAGTTTGTTTCTTTCCTTCACTATTTCAAATTATATTTCAATTTCATTTTGCAACGTAATACTAATACTAACCCACTGCGCTATGCCGAAGTACCAAAAGGGAAAAGATTCGAGCAGTGTAGTAATTAGAAAACTTTTATTTTTTGCACTCTTGAGTTTAAAGTAAACCCCCTTGCTTTCCCGAGTACAATTCATGGATAAGTGCTTGCCCGAGTACTGAACCTGGAAAGAGGTTCTTGGGATTTACATTTTCTAATTAGAAAACCTTGTTCAAAAATATTTAAAATTAAAAAGGCCTTCATCCTTGTGTGCTCTACTTCCATAGCAGTTTCGTCTGATCAGTTGGTTGTATCAGAAAAGGATTTAGGTGACTAGTAATTAGTTTAACTTTTAATCAATCTCCCTAAACAACGAAAATCAAGGGAACTTGTACAGAGGAAGCGAGAACTACTGAAAAGCAACTATGGGGCCCCGTTAGGCTACATCCTTGTTCGTGTAGTGTTGAACATCCCCCCGTGACTCCATTCAGCCCACATTTCATCGTGTGCTACTACACTTGGTGAGTCTGGACATATTCACTGTACCTTAGCGGTATATCGAGAATCCCCCTCCTTGCTAATAATCTAGATCTACTTCCACAACAGTTTCGTCTGATCAATTGGTTGTATCAGAAAAGGATTTAGGTGACTAGTAATTAGTTTAACTTTTAATCAATCTCCCTGAACAACGAAAATCAAGGGAACTTGTACAGAGGAAGCGGGAACTACTGAAAAGCAACTATGGGGCCCCGTTAGGCTACATCCTTGTTGGTGTAGTGTTGAACATCCCCCCGTGACTCCATTCAGCCCACATTTCGTCGTGTGCTACCACACTTGGTGAGTCTGGACATATTCACTGTACCTTAGCAGTGTATCGAGAATCCCCCTCCTTGCTAATAATCTCGATCATTACCTCACTAATAAAACCAACCAATAATTTACCCATTCCCTTGATTATTCATCTAATAATCTAAAATTTACCAACCAAGACACTGCAATACTTTCACTAGGACTACACTAGCAAGTGAGGTGTTTCGATAACTTATGGTTTATTATAAATACTGCCACAATCAATCAACACCGTTGCCATTTTTTTTAATATATCCTTCTATCTTGACAATTTGAGTGCTCAGTCCAGCCAAATCATGACAAGATATGGTTGTAGTAGTCTCTTCCGGTTGTGGATCTTGAGAAGGTTCGCTCTCTTGTTCTTCTTCCACTTCACAATCTACAAACAACTGAATGGTGACCTAAGTATGGTCTCAAGTATGCGTATGGGGATTCTAATATACCCTATGGTACACAGAAGATTAAACCCATCAAAAAAATTATGTTTAATCTGGTACACTCATTGGGTACCAACAAAGGTGTAAAAGGGCATCCTATGATGACCCCACCTATATTCTCTGTGTATATGCTCCCCAGTTGTTTTACCCATGGAACTACATATCTCTATGTTTATAGACATCAATACATATCTCTATGTTTATAGACATCAATACACATCTCTAGCCTAGAAATATACTCGTTGCAGAATAGAGAAAAATTAATGAAATTGTGGTGTCTCCATAACCCTTGAATGCCAATCCAAACTTATTTTCCAAAATGTTAATTTTCCAAACGTTAGGTGATTGTTGTCCTTATGTTGTTAACTAAACAAAATTGTTATTAAATTGCAAAAATTAAATTTCTCACATAGCAATAATCACACATAGTTGGAAATTAAACAACAAAGCATAAGCAGAAGACAAATAACTACTCCTTCAAATAAATTTTCATGAACAAATCAATGCTTACAAGGAAACCTCCATAAGCTATCAAACTAACAGTTGTACAATACACCCAAAGAACAAATCTGCACAATTAATGAGAAAAATATGCTTGAAAAAAGCAAGAAAAACTGCGTACAAGTTGTTTGTTGCCTATTGGCCTACTGTACAACCCTATCAATACAATTGTACAAACTTTTCCATGCGACTATAAAGGCATGTTCATACAAATCCATACGACTATACAGAATTGACAGTATAGGCTTGCATGTTATTTTGCTTGCCTGCCTCATTCATGTTGTTCCTCTCCTATGCTATAGACCTGTTAAAATAATGAGCTAGGTCACCTCCCAACAAACTTGTCTTTGAGAGAATGAATGTGTCTTAACTCTCTATATCTTGACCCACCTTTACACTAGAGTTGAAATCCTAATCTCACTGTGAGATATACAAAAGAAATTAATCTAAATCGCTAACATATAAAAATACACTTTATTCGACTCAAAACTAAATATAAGATTTTCAATTTATTACTAAAGTGAATTACAAAATAGATTTGGCTCGAACTACTTCCAGGGTTGAGTCAAAGTCCTTCGTGGCTCAAGCACTTTTGCTCCTAAGTGGATGACTTTAGGCATCTGAATAAAATTCCTTCTTTGCTCCTATGTGCTCTCTTGTAGTTTTATCAGAACCGGTATGGTTCAGGAAAAACCGATCGATTCGACCAGTTTATAAGGTTTTCCAGACTGGTCAGGACCCTGAACCACTTGGGCCTGATTTTGAGCAGGAACCGTCTGGTTCCGTACGGAACCGGGCTAAATCCGCCGAACCAGCCTGTTTTGACTGGTTCCATACAGAACCGATCCGGTCTGTACAATGTCATACTGCAGCTATCCAGGGGACCCAGAGAACTCAATTGTTTTAAAACAAAAACATAAAATTCCTAATCTAAAGGATTGTGGAGTCTCAGGCACCAACATTTGAGAATGAAGACCTTTCTCAGTTGGATTTGGACCACTTCCAGAGGTTTTACCATCAGGACCAGGGGAATCTAGTGGGGCTCAAAATCCCACTCCAATCGAGGATGATGAGGATGAGGATGATTAGGCCCTAGTTTTCATGTCGTCAGTTTATAGTTGTTCATTAGTAGTTAGTAGTAGTAGTACTATGCTTATTTTTTGAATTATAGAGGCCATTTAGAGCCTCTTTGTTGATGTATCTTGGCTTAGAACCTAAGAAACCGGATTCGCTGTACCCCCCCCTCGTGTCCCGTGGGGAACGAATCGGACACGATTCGTGTCCGACACGAGGGGGATTCGATGGAAGGTCGAAT
>LPNX010722848.1:76576-93971 GCA_001517045.1 Pseudotsuga menziesii | reverse complement strand
TCACTAATATCTTGAATATATCTATGGAAGGGCCTCCAACACAATATCAGTTCATCGATAAGTGTCTATCAATCTACATGTGTCACCTTAATCCAATTCATCAGAGAACATGCACTAGTTCTACAAATATTCCCATTACATCAAGAATTCATACATTCATTAGCACAACCTAGTTCGTCGGGTAAGCATGCACCAAGTCAACATGCTTCAAATCAACCTAGTTCATCAAGAAATATGTGTGTACTCAATGTGCATCAACACATCCCAAGGATCTCACTAGGGCTATAAATGCTAGTGAGTCTATGCCACATCATGGACTACAACCTCCTCATAACATCCATAAGGACTATAAAAACATGAGGGATAACAAAGGACATAAATTTATGTGATACCTTCATCATATTTGCATGGGATACAACCCATAAATCTCCTAACCATACAAGTTTCTAAATTTGTACAATAACTGGCCCTTTTTCATGCTAGGTGTACTGCTACAAAGCTAGTCTTTTTTCATATTGGATGTAGCTGTTAGTAGTTCTGATCCTTTTTCATATTGGATGCATGATCATATAGACCCAACCCTTTTTCATATTGGATGTAAGTCATATACGTATTCCTATAAATCCACCCTTGTTTCATGTTGAATATGAATACCAAATGTCTTTCACAAAGCCAAACCTATTTCATCCTAGATGTGAATACCACATATGTCTTCCAGCAGAGCCATCCTTGTTTCATGTTAGATATGAATACCATATATGTCTTCCAATGGAGAAATCCTTGTTTCATGCTGGATACGAAGACAGGTTAATACATAACCAAAACTGTGACTATTACTCCATCCTTACGATGTGTCTTGGATAGTCATGCATAGTCCTCATAGACCTTGACTATTACCTCATTTCTAAGATGAGTCTATGATAGTCCTCGGAGGTCTTGACTATGCACATAGTCTTCAAATACCTTAACTATTACTCCATCCCCAAGATGTGTCTCAGATAATCATTGGATATCTTAACTATGTCTCTACTCTTATGGGCATACAGATTCATGTACCATGAATTAATGGCATTGAAGCTATGCAGAACATAACTTACCAATGTCAGAGCTAGGTATTCCATCGTGGCTTACCCAATGAGCTACAAATCCATGTACCATGACATACTACCACTGGAGCTATGTATGACATAACTTACCAGTGTTGGAACAAGGTATCAATGCAAGGCTCACAGGTTTCCACCTAGAACTTAGGAGTTCATCGTCATAGTTTATAGGTTTCCACATCAAATTATCAACCACAAATATTTACCTAGAACTCAGGTGTTCCCAAAATCACCATCATAGTTCATAGGTGTAGAATCACTTATCCCTGGTTGTGTTCCTATAACTTAGGAGTCCCCAAAAACACCACCACTATTCATAGGTGTGCAAATGAGGATAGAGAGTTCACACATAACTCATCCTTCCCTCTTAGCAAAGGGTATAATCATGGAGCCAATCTCCACAATCCATCATAGAGTGTCAAGTACTATATTATGATCCCATCTTATGTCATACAAGTACTAGTGTGTGTCAGCCTCTCCATCCCTTTTTCAAGATCTTTGAGACATATACTCACTCCTTACGAAGTGATGAGGATAATATATTCCTAAACATATGCCAACTAGTAGAGACATCAAATATATCATGGGAAACATTTATTTCCTACCCTATTCTAGATATGAAAAAAATAATAACAAATCGTATCATTGAAATCATATACCTACGAGAGAAAGTATTAAGAGCCTAGTTTCCCCACCCCATCTAAGGATGTCTGGGAGTCCTCTATCCTTATTTGAGAATTCTTCTCCCTCTGCATCTAAGCATCCTTCTCCCTCTATAGTTTATCATCCTACTTATTTTTATGGAGAATCCATAGAAATGATGTAAGTATCTATCCTGGTTATGACCATGTACATAAATGACCCTTCAACTGTTTGTATGGAAAAAAAGAGCATCACCATCAGTGTAGCCACAAACATCATGCTTGATCTACTTAGGATCTCAATTGTTCTCTTTCTTAACCTAGGAATACTTCATTAGGTCTCCGTCATTCCACCCATAAGTGACATTCCTCATATTAAGAGCTAAATCCCTCTGTCTCCTCAAAAATTGGTTGAGTAACTCTTGTCCTCGAGAATCCATTTTTCATGACTCTAACTGGAAAGTAACTTCTTTACATAATCATTTAAGAGATGAACAAATGTTACAGAGAGACATGCTACATCCATTGAATCCTTCCACTTCTGATCACCAATATCTACATGAGATCATCTAGTCATGTGGGTCATGTATCCACGTATGTAATTGATCCTCCCTTTGTCTGCAATCATGACTTCCAATTAACTATTTTGAACATAAGTCATCCTTCTTTCTAGACTGGGAGTCATGCTTCCAGAGGCTTTCTACTTCTGATCCATCTGCATATCAACGAGATCACTTGTCCTTCAGAACAAATTTCATCATCCTTTTCTTGTAGTACATAGCATTCCCTACAAGTAAAATTTTGTCAATGGTTAGCAACATTGCATAATCAAATTTATTCAATGCTATAAAAATAGTTCATCTAGGTATATAGTCATCTTTTATCGAATGCTTTAGTGCAACATACCCATGGACATTATTTGGATTCTTGCAATCTCCATTATAACATACCATCAATACTGTGTACTACTCTAAGCATGTTAGAAGGATATGGCATACAAGAGGGATCCATGAAATGTTGTGCATCATTACAAGATAAATCAGAACACATACTATATGAGACTACTATACATCAATAAAATAACTACATCACACGGTCAACAAATTCTAGGATCTAGATCTGCATAATACATATTCAAAAAAACAAATCTAATCTACCAAATCATGTAAAATCCAATACTTATATTTTATTGTTTTATGGGTGGGATCCCACTAAATTCTTTGAGAGTCCATTTGTCTTAATTTTCTTGTTGGGAGTCCATCACCACTTGGATCTTCATATTGTTGCCTCAACATAGGGAGTGCAACAAGAATAAATGTTAGAAAACATGATTGTAGAGGAATAACAATAAACAATAAACAAGATGCAAATATTAAAACACATTACAAGAGGGATGCAAATATATCGTGGTTCACCCAAGATGGCCTATGTCCACACATAAATTTCCAGCCCTTTATTATTATACGGCCTAGGAAAATGAAGGGATACATCCTGCAAAAACCCTGCTGCACTTCCTCTTCACTCTGTCATAGTCTCTCTCTCACAATCACAGAGATCAATTTTACAATTCAATAATACAATACAATACAATACTCAACAGTATTACAATGCCTTCCTTTTATAAAGGGAATACCATGGGATGCCAAAAACCATGGGCCTATAAATCACCCATTATTGACCAAGTCATGAATTTGAAATTAAAACATTTAATAAGGCATTTTTTCCTAAATTTTTGCTTTTGGGAAAAGACCCTCCACACCCCCTATGGACTCCCCTAACGACTATAGTGGGGGAGAAATCCCCCCCAAATCCCCTCGCCATGTATGAGGATCCAAAAACGACAGAAATGACATCTTTGAATTAGGAAGATCGTGCTCCACAACCAACAAGAACTTTGTATGATACTCATTCTTGGGATTCTTTTGAAAGTTGTCTTCAATGACATCTACAGTTGAGGCTTCATGCTTCCTCTTCTTTGAATCACTACAATATTTGGCATAGTACCCAAGTTTAGTGCATGTGTAGCAATGGATGCTTGAAAGACCCTTCTTCTTTTGAATTGAAGTAGGACTTTATCTTCCACCCTTTCATTTCTTTCCATGAAACTTCCTTCCCTTACCCTTTCCTTTCTTGCGATGAAACCTCCTTCTCTTGCCCTTTCCTTTCTTGAAATGAGATGTAAGGGGTTAAGTTTCTTCATGATGGGTGCCATGTATCCTACTTCTTGCTACAAATATTGTCTCTTCTTACATGCGTACTACCTAGATACGATCAAACTTAGGAAACTTTGTATTATTCTTGCACATTGATCTAGGAACAAATAATCAATCTCATCAAAAGAATAATCAACAAATAACTCATGAAATGGTGTTAATCAAAACTGGAATTGGTTTCCTCTCTACATATTTAATAAAGAATGAATGGTTACAATACCAATGTCAAGCAATAGCTTGAATCCATGTGGAATTTGAATACCTAAGGAGGAAATTTGAAATCAATGAGTGAGTATGGCTTAACTGACTGTCAGCCATTCAATCACACTCAGTTAACCACTTGAAAAAAACCCTAATTGACTCACCAAACCCTAGCTAAAGTCAGAGTGCAATAAATGACTGAATCTCAACTAAAGGAGATCAAACACATGTCATAGCAAGCCAACCATCAAGTGCTAGTGCTCCATGACTTCAATGAACCCCGATGAGGTTAACTGAAGCTGAACTGATCATCAAAAGTTGGTGGAGGTGCCCCTGTTGAATCTAGATCATTAAATAATAATAAATAGTCATTAAAAAATATATTTAATGAGAGAAGGTGCCTTAACTGACTGGTTGAACTGATTGTAACCACCAGTTAGCAATTAGGTGCATTAATATCACTCAGATCACCCCCAGAGTGCTCCAGTTAGCCTCCTTGATTGTAGGTAGGAGTGGGTGTGACTGGATGACGCAATTAATGCTCCACTGATGTCAATTAATGTTAATTATACTTAGGATAGTGGTTTAACTAGGCCAATTTGAGCAAAAAGGGTGTGTATGATGGTAAATGTCTCCAACACCCCCCGTTAAGCTATACTCAAGAAGAGTTAGAAAACATAGATGCATAAAAATACTAGGGCCCTACCAAATAAGGCCATAGGTCACCCTATACAGTGTTGAAACTGAAACAATGCTCAAAACTAACTAAGTGAGGAAAAAAGGGAAAACCCAGTGCGAACCCCCCCCCCCTCTCAAGCTGAACACTGAAAGTAGTCTGGATCACCCTGATGAAATCACCCCCAATAGCGAATGGAGGTAAGTGAACTTCTTTTATGAAAATATCTTGGTGAAGATGTCTACAGTCTGCTCATCTGTTGGGCAGTATTGCATAATGATGGTCCTATCATGCACTAGCTCCCTGATGTGGTGCATGTGAATCTCTACATGCTTGGTTCTCTGCCTGGTAACTGGATCCATGGATATCTTAATAGCACTCTGGTTGTCACAAAAGAGGACAGTGGACAAAGTACTACCAAGATCGAACTATGAAAGAATGCCTTGCAACCAAACTATTAGAATAATTAACCCATAGTTAGCTACCTTAGACATTAATTAATCCAATTTTTGTCTTATTTGCCTAGTTTCCATATTCCACCTTATGCAAGTTGTCCTGCACATGCCCCAAGTGGTCAAACTTGCTAAAATTGAGTCATGGAGTGCTTTGGAAACCACTTGGAATCAAATCTACTTTATTCCTGGCCTTCCTAGTGCATGTCTGCTTTTTCTGCTTTATTGCCTGCTTTTGCTGAGTTTTAAGGCAATTGGGAATGTTTGACTAGGTGAAGTTAACTTGTTTTTTGTCCTCATCATCCTCCACTCTTTTCTACTAAGAAAAGCATGTATGAGTTATCCTTCCATCATCTATTAGCTTGCCTAATTGATTTTGCCAATTCATGAGCTCCTAGACAGATTTGGAAACTGCTCTATGCACCTATGGGGGATTTGCTTAGATTTAGTAAGCTTGCTTTTGACCAAATTCGAATGGCATCCTTATTCCTTCAAATATCTCATGTAATTATTTATTGTGGCAGCCTATGACTTCACAGGGTTTCCTATTGTACACTTATTATATACAGATTAGTGTTCTGCTCCATATTCAGTCTCCTTTGTGTGTAATTGGCAATTTTTGTGAGTGTAATTGTTCTAACACCCGGGTTCAATTTTTACATGGTATCAGAGGCTTTGTATATCGATTTATCTCCTTCCAATTTTTTATTGCAGGTTCAACATCATTGACTGGGAGCATTCTGCTAACTGAAGGGACAATTTTTGAGCTATGGATCAAGAGTCAGAAGATCATCTTGACTCCATTTAACTTCTTTGAATGGAAAGCAGAGATGGAGATACCGTTGAGAGAAAAAGGACTCTACAGAATAACTATGGAAATAGAAGCAGAGCCCAAAGCAGCTGCAGAGAAAATTAAATAGCACAACAAGAGGGATGAGGCCTATGGTCTCTTGTGTCTGAGCATATCCAGAGACGTCCTTTTCCATCTTGATGGACTAACATCACCAAATGAAGTATGGGAGAATATTTTTGAACTTTTTGGTAAGACAAATGAGATGAGGGGATATCAAATTGAAAATGAATTGATCTCCCTGATTCCTAATAGCTTTGAATCCCTACAACTCTACTTTTCCAAGTTCAAAGCCCTTGTTTTGCAGCTAAAAAAGTGTGGGATCGAAAAGAAGGAGGAGAAACTAGTTTTGGCCATACTCTCAAAGCTTGGCCCTGACTATTCAGTGGTTTTATCGACCTTCCATGCCACAAAGTTGACAGCACGAGCTTGAAAAATGCCTAGCCTTGCAGATTTCATGGAATCTCTCACATAAGAACAAGATAAATTGGTGATGATGGGCACCATCAAATCTTCCAAAGACCTAGATCTGGTTGCTGGAGATTTGAGGGTGGATTCAAAATGCAAGAAGAAAGATAAGAAACCACCTGAGCAAAAGAGAGACAATAACACGTCTCCAGAGGAGCCCCAAAGCTATATGAAGAACTCCCAGAAGAAGAAGAACAAAGGATAAATGAGCAAGTGCACATACTGCATTAAGGGAAATCATCTTGAAAGCTCCTGCATGAAGAAGCAAATAGACATGCTGACCCAAATCCTATAGAAGAATGGCATCTCCCTTCCTGACAGCTCAAAGAAGAGGGAAGAAGGATCAAATTCAAAAGACAGAGAGAGATTTTATGCATTGGTTGCTGGCACATCAAGCTCACCTAGTTTCATCATTGATTCTGGAGCTTCAAGACATATGGTTTCGACCAAGGAGGCATTCACCTCACTTGACATGTCAAAAGGTCTACCAATTGTACTGGGAGATGATTCTCTCACTGAAATTTTGGGCAAAGGGAGGATTGATCTTGACCATGGTAAGTTCAGCAATGTACTGTATGTTCTAGGTCTTGCCTCTAACCTCTTATCAGTGTATCAGATGACCCACACAGGGTCTCCAAAGAAGGTCATATTCTCCCTTGATGAATTTGAGATCACAGAGATCTCAAGTGGTAAAGTAATTGCAAAAGGAGTTGCAAATCACACTTCGAAGATATACATGTTCTCACACTTCCTACCCTACTCAAACCCCTCTTCTCTTCTAATTCATGCTAATGAGGCAAGCAAGCTTTGGCATGAAAGATTTGGCCACCTTAATTACAAGTATATTTCTGATCTTAGTGAAAAACAAATGGTCATAGGGTTACCAAAGATTAAGTTTTCCAAAGGAGTCTATGAAGGTTGCATCTTAGGAAAACACCTAGAGCATAAATTTGAGAAAGCTAGTCATGAGAGAACCTCTGCACCTCTTGAGTTGATCCACAGTGATGTTGCTGGCCCATTTCCTCATATGTCAATGAGTTAGGCCAAATATGCACTGACATTCATAGATGACTTTTCCAGGTATTGCTGGGTTTACTTCCTGAAACACATGTCTAAATTTTTTGGCCTCTTCAAAGTCTTTAAGGCTTTGGTTGAAAACCAGTCTAGGAGGAAACTGAAAGTCCTCAGATATGACAATGGTGGTGAGTATGTCAATTATGAGTTCATTCAATATTGTACAGACATAGGTATTTAGATGCAGCATTCTATCCCTTACACACCACAACAAAATGTTGTTGCTGAGAGGAAGAATAGATCATTGAAAGAGATGGAAACCTGCATGATGGAGGCTAAGTCTTTGCCACCAAAGTTTTGGGCCGAAGCTATAAACTATGCAGCCTAAATTTAGAATAGGGTGCCTCATAAAAAACTTGATGGTATGAATCCTTTTGAATCATGGAGTGGGCACAAGCCAGATGTGACCCATTTCAGGATTTTTGGCTCAAGGGCTTGGGCTAGAATTCCAACATAAAAGAGGAAGACTTTGCAGCCCCAAAGCCAAGAGTGTCTATTTGTTGGGTACTCTAAAGATTCAAAAGGG
This sequence comes from Pseudotsuga menziesii, assembly GCA_001517045.1. NCBI lineage: Eukaryota > Viridiplantae > Streptophyta > Pinopsida > Pinales > Pinaceae > Pseudotsuga > Pseudotsuga menziesii. The sequence goes on along the minus strand of LPNX010722848.1, from coordinate 85,767 downwards.
TATAAGCTGATCAATTTGAGCACAAACAAAGCCTTCATTGAAAGGAGTGTTCAGGTCCAAGAAGAGCCTTTAGCAGTAGTGGAAGTTGGAGAATCCTCTTCACCACCAGAACCATTGAATGTAAGTGAAGAGATAGTTGAGTTTTCTGATTCTGATATTTCTGATAATGATGATTTAATTGTAGATACTAATAGTCTTACATGACCAAAATAGGAAGCAAAGACCATTCATGCAGCTGGAGAACTAGATGGAAATCCTAATGATCCTAGGAGGACTAGATCTCAATTTGAGAGTACTCTGTGTGTGAAAGACCCTTTGTTTGCATAGAAATGCTATCTGATGGTTGAATCATACCCACAGACATATGAAGATGTAGCACATGATCCAAGATGGAAAACAGCCATGAAAGAAGAGTTCATCTCCACGGGGGATTCACTTGTTGACCAATATCCTATCACGTTAGTTCATATTGTGGGTTTTAAAATTATTAAAAATTGAACCAATATATTGCAAGTATTGGGGGGATGAGGGGTTTAAGGTGGGGGTGGGTAGGGTGGTTTATAAGGATTGAGGTATAAAAAGGGGTGGGGAGGAGGTTTTAAGTATTGCGAGGGGGTTTCAACAAAAATATTTTGGGTCAATATCTCTGGAAATTAAGGGTATTCTTTAATATCCCACGATCGCACGTGCTATGTGAGATGTTCACTAAGTGAAGTCCCCACGTTCATCTCACTCTAGAAGAACAACACTTGGGAGTTGGTCGATCTCCCCCCAAGGAGGAAGCTAGTTCAGTGTAAATGGGTTTACAAAAACAAATTTGCTGCTGATGGTTCACCTTTGAAATATAATGCAATATTGGTAGCCAAGGGATAATCACAGGTACATGGCATATACTACAATGAGACCTTTGCAGCAGTGGCAAATATGGACTCCATCAAGCTAGCTTTAGCCATTGTAGCTTCGAAGTAGTGGGAGGTACATCACATGGACATGAAGTGTGCTTTCCTGAATGGAGATCTTACTGAAGATATTTACATGTAGCGGCCTCAAGGATTTGCTACTAATCCATCTCTTGTGTGCAGGTTAAAGAAATCATTGTATGGGCTTAAGCAAGCCCCATGGCTTGGTATGCCAAGATTGATAGCTTTCTACTATCATTGAATTTTGTTCGATGCAAGTTAGATCCTAATGTCTATTTGAATATAATTCATTGTTCATTAATGATTATTTTCTTTTATGTTGATGACCTTCTCATTACAGGAATCTCAAAGGATGAAATTGCCTCCTTGAAGGATGCAATGAACCATGCATTCTCTATGACTGATTTGGGGTTATTGAGCCAATTCTTGGGGCTCGAGATTTCTCAAACCAAACATAGAATCAAAGCACATCAATCTAAGTATGCCTTGGATTTTCTGAACAAGTTCAACATGAAGGATTGCAAGCCAAGCAAGACTCCCTTCCTTTCAAGAGGTAAGCTTGAAGAAGCTGATTCTTCAACTATGGTAAACAATACACTGTATAGGCAATTGATTGGGTGTTTGCTGTACCTTAAACACACTCGACTTGATATTTCTTATGTAGTAAGTGTGGCTTCAAGATACATGGATCAGCCTCATCAGATCCATTGGAGAGCAGCCAAAAGAATTCTTAACTTTGTTCAGGGAACAAGGACTCATGGGATCTTCTACAAAGCTAAATATGATCTTGATTTGATTGGGTTTATTGACAGTGATTGGGTAGGTGACAACACAGATTTAAATTCAACATTAGGATATGTGTTCATGCTTGCTGAAGGACCAATCAGTTGGTCAAGCAAGAAACAGAGTGCCATTGCACTCTCATCTACAGAAGCAGAGTACAAAGGAGTTGTAAATGTAGCTACTCAATGTTTATGGTTGCAGGGGTTACTTGGTGAGTGTGGCTTCGAATAAGAATACTCAAATACTACCTATTGTGATAATCAGAGTACCATTCAAATCTGCAATGATCCAGTTCAAAGACAGAGAACCAAACACATTGAGATCCATATGCACTACATCAGACAGCTTGTGCATGATGGCACCATTCACCTACTCTTATGTTCATCTTCAGAACAAGTACCAGATATATTCACCAAATTTTTTTGAGAGAAGACATTCAGCAATCTCAAATCACTGCTAGGGATTGTTGATCATGCTTTGAAGCATGAGTGATGACAATATTTTCAAATTTTGTTTTACTGTCCATGTTTAAGGGAGGATTTTTACCACTGGGTTTTTGCCTCTTTCCTTGGTTAAATGGACATGCAGTATGTAAAGGCTGACTAAGCCTTATTGCTAGTGTAACACCCTAGTTTTGACCCCATTGCATTAAGATGTATATGATGATGTATATATTGTAAATGATCATGGTGTGGAGCTAAAGGCCAAGGACCCACCATTGATCAGTAATGCTATGTTTTGGATTTAAATTGTCACCGATGGTATTTCAGGGCATGCGGCATATATTACGATGATCATCATGTAAATATGCATCTATAATTAATTAAATTAACCCGACCAGCTACGATCGTGGAAACTAAAATGAGAAAGGGGCATGATTTTCACAAGGATAAGGATGTGGGGGAATTTGTCAAACCTTGGCCAATGAGAGAAAAACCCATGTGTCTTCTTTCCTTGTCTTACTCCAACCACCTCCATTAAGAATATCTGCTGGTAGTTGAGGCAGTTATTATCTAGGAATGGGTGTGGCAGGACTGTTAGTCCTCACCCACATGCACACTCCATCCATGGTTGACTCCAGAATGGTAAAAACACTCATGCAGACAATCTTCTTGGCTCCACGATTTTGCAAAAACACCCACACACTGCAATTTCACGTCCTCCCTGTAGGTTTCTCATCTTCACGCAGGGAATTGTTGTTCATTAGTCTCTCATGCACAGGAAATTCCTGGCTTTACCCACATGGTTTTATTCTATGGATTTGTGCATAGTGAGGCCATATCTTTTCCTCACGGGCTGAAGGTGGGGTTCTGCATTGTTGTTCCTCATGCACAGGTCAGGAAATGGTAACATCTTTCCCATTGTGGTCTGTGTAATTTTCTTCCGGTGACCCCGCTGCCCAGAACGGGCTGGGTTCCCCACGTCATTGGTAATATGTATGCTGATACATTTTGGCGATGTTGATTTCCCCTGTTAGAATTGTGTTGCTGTTGTGGTTGGGACTGTGTAATTCGTTGGGGAGTCTTTGCCCTGTTTAAGCTGTGATAGCTAATTGATTGCATACATGAAATGGTTGGTCTTCGGAATGTGTAAGGAGAAGGGATGATGGCTTGGTTTGCTTGATAAACCTGGTGCTGGAAACCACACAGATAGAGCTAGAGGGCTGGCCTTCTTCTCCATCACCCCTGAATAGCACTGGAAGGGAAGGCAGGGCCTGAGGGACTGTGTAGCATAGAAGGGATTGATTCCTTGTGTTGGGTGTGTTTGGGTGTCTTAGAGGTTAGGTTAGTTCTGGTGTAGGTGTTCTTGGCTCTGCAGTGAGCTCACCAGCTTAGCAATTTTCCTTCTCCAGCTCTTGGGTGGCCTGATAAACGCAACTGTGTTGGCTTGGCTGTGTTTTGTACATCCTTGGCTATGTGTAAGCCTGCTCGTTCCGTTATTCCTTGGAGAATCATGCCCAGCTTGGGGGTGGCAGCATTGCTGAGAGATTAAGGAGCACGCTGGCCTATGGTTGGGTGGAATGTTGCAGTGACGTAACTGGTTGCAGAACGGATTCATTTTAAGATAAGTCATCCTATCCATTTTTACTTCTGCAACTGTAAATTCTATTAATGAAAATGATGGACATGTTAAATGAATCTTGCTTAAATGTATGATGTTTCCACTGTGTTTGATAGATGATTGCATCTGTGCATGATAAATGTTCATGTGTGTATGTTTAAGCAATTCTGTTTATGAAATTTTATTCATGTACATGTTTATGGGGCTCTTAGCCCAGGCATTGAAGCTTGGAGTTGCGCCCTCTTTGCCGGTCGGAGGCATGGGGACGTGACAGCTAGGCCCTATAATTTTCTGATATTTTACTCATAATTCAAGATTAAGGGGGGTGTTAGAGAAATCAACCCATAGTTAGCTACCTTAGACATTAATTAATCCAATTTTTGTCTTATTTGCCTAGTTTCCATATTCCACCTAATGCAAGTTTTCCTCCACATGTCCAAAGTGGTCAAAATTGCTAAAATTGAGTCATGGAGCACTTGGGAAACCTCTTGGAATCAAATCTGCTTTATTCTTGGCCTTCTTAGTGCATGTCTACTTTTTCTGCTTTATTGCTTGCTTTTGCTAAGTTTTAAGGCAATTGGGAAAGTTTGACTAGGTGAAGTTAACTTGTTTTTTGTTCTCATCATCATCCACTCTTTTCTCCTAAGAAAAGCATGTATGAGTTGTCCTTCCATCATCTATTAGCTTGCCTAATTGATTTTTCCAATTTGTGAGCTCTTAGACAGATTTGGAAACTGCTTTATGCACCTACGAGGGATTTGCTTAGATTTAGTAAGCCTGCTTTTGACCAAATTTGAATGGCATCCTTATGCATTCAAATCTCTCACATAATTATTTATTGTGGCAGCCTATGACTTCACAGGGTTGGCTATTGTACACTTATTCAATATAGATTAGTTTTATGCTCCATATTCAGTCTCCTTTGTGTGTAATTTGCATGTGTAATTGGCAATTTTTGTGAGTGTAATTGTTCTAACACTTGTGTTCAATTTCTGCACAAACTGCTTGGATGCAAGAATTCATCGCTCCTCGATACTCGACCTCTACTGAATATAGTGCTATGGAAGCCTGCTTTTTGCTTGACCAGCAAATAGGGGCACCACCAAACATGAATACATATCCGGAAGTTGAATTTCGATCAATAGAATCACCCGCCCAATCGGAATCTATGTATCCAACCAGCTCTAGCTTGGATTCTGCAGCATAGTGAATGCTGTAGGTCCTGGTTCCCTGAATGTACTGGAGGATCCTCTTGGCTTCATTCTAATGAATATCATGAGTCTGCTGCATGTATCTTGACACAACATTCATGGCATAACAAATATCAGGCCTATAATGTGTCAAGTACAACAAGCTACCAATCAGCTGTCGATAGACAGTGCAGTCCATGGGAGGTGTGTGTTTTCCTTCTTCAAGGATGATCCCTGAAAGGAAAGGGATTGGTGCAGGACTACATTAAGCCATGTTAAACTTTACTAACAGGTCTGAAATGTATTTGGACTGAGTCACCATAATCCCATCATAATTTTGCTCGATTTCCAGCCCCAAAAATTGTTTTAGAAGCCCCAAATCACTCATTTCAAAGGCATTGTGGAGAGCAGTTTTGATGGCTGAAATGGAGGAAATTGTGCTACCTGTGATCAGTAAGTCATCAAAATATAAAACAATTATATTTAGATGACCATCATTCTTGTGTAAATACACATTTGGATCTGATATACATCTCTGAAAGTTTTGCGAGAGAAGGAAGGCATCCATCTTGGAATACCACTCTCTTGGGGTTTGATTTAACCCATATAGTGACTTATTTAACTTGAAAACCAAACACGGATCAGTGATTTAGCCTTCATGTTGCTTCATGTATATCTCCTCATGAAGATCTCCATGCAGAAAGGCTGACTTAACATCCATGTGATGCACCTCCCATTGCTTGGATGTTGAAATAGCCAAAACAAGGCGGATGGAGTCCATTTTTGCAACCGGTGCAAAGGTATCATGGTAGTCCACTTCTTGGACCTGAGAGAAACCTTTTTCTACCAGCATTGAATTATATTTTTAGTTGCTTCCATCAGAAGCAACCTTTTTCTGAAACACCCACTTGTATTGAACCAATTTCGTTCCCGGAGGAAGAGAAACTAGCTCCCAAGTAGTGTTTTTCTGAAGAGAATTCATCTCTTCATCCATGGAAACTTGCCATATCGGATCATTCTGAGCATGGTAGTAGGATTTTGGATCTGAACTAATCATCAAATAGCAAGTTTCAGACATCAAATTATCATAACAAGAGAGCGCAATACCTGCTCTTTGGAAATCAGACCGGGTTCTCCTTAGATCATCCGGATTTCCAATGTTGTTTCCTACGGAGGAGAGTGTCTGTTGGGCCCATGTAGGAAGATGATTTTTCACTTCAGGTTCTGATTCAGAATCTAATGATTTCTGCACACTGATATCATAAATCATAGGATCCAAATCAAGGTCATAACCCCCAATTTCATCATCCAAATATTCAGTATAATAGGAAGGAAATTCAATAGTTTTCTCCTTCACTAGTTCCACCTCCTGAAGAGGCTCATCGAACTTGGCACTTCTCTTGATGATAATATGTTTGGTATTGATATCTAGCATCTTGAATAATTTAGATTCATCAGGATACCCAATAAACATAAATTCTATGCTTTGCGGTTGCAAAGCCCTTCTTTTATCAAGCGGAATCCGGGCCCATGTAGTGGACCCAAACACCCGTAGGTTCAACATATCCAGCTTGTGTCCAAAGTATGCTTCGAAAGGAGTCTTTCCTTTCACATATGAGTGTGGCACCCTATTATAAATGTATTCTATATAATTAATCGCTTCAGCCTACAAATTTGCAGCAAGATTTTTTGACTCCAACATACAGGTGGTCATCTCCTTCAGAGACCGGTTCTTCCTTTCCGCTACTCCATTCTGCTGGGGAGTGTAGGGAATTGAATGCTGGACCTGAATACCACTTTGGAAGCATATGTAAAGAAAATAATTACTAGAATACCCTCCATTATCATATCTCAAGATCTTTATCTTAATCCCAGAGGCATTTTCGATCAGGGCCTTTTATTCAGAAATTTTTTCACATACTTCTGATTTCTTTTTGAGGAAGAAAACCCATGTATACCTTGAAAAATCATCAATAAAAGTAAGGAAGCACCTTAATACATTCATGGATGTGATAGGAATCAGACTGTTTATATCATAATGTATCATCCCCAATATGCTTGTAACTCAGTTCGCCTTCCCCCGATCGAACTTGTCCTCAGGGTGTTTTCCAATCACACAACCCTTGCAAATTCCTGTGGTTTCCTTGATGACCGGGAGACCTTCAACCATGGATTCTTTCTGTAATTGCTGAAAATATTTGAAATTAATATGGCCAAAGATCTCATGCCATATCCTACTAACCTCATTTCCATGAGTTAGTAGAGTGGTGGGCTTTGCATCCACAACAAAATGAGAGAACTCATAGGATTTTGCATGATGGTTTGCAAGGCCTTTAGCAATGAGTTTCCCGTATGCAAATTATATTATCTCAACATCATTTGGGTTGAAAGAGACTCTCTTAGGCATTCCTGTATGTGTCATCTAATAGAAACTAAGGATATTTGCTTCTAGAGAAGGTACATACAAAACATTAGAGAAAAAACCATTTTCTAGATCTACAGTACCTTGTCCTTCGGAAATGATGGTGGAGTAATCTCCCATGTGGATGGGGATGGATTTTTCGGTCTCCAAGGATGAGAAGGATTCTTTTTCAGCCATCATGTGGTTCAAAGCTCTAGATTCAATCAGAAATTCTTTGGACTTCGAAGTGCTTTCCATGAGGGCATGACCTTTCTCATGCTGTGGTTCCCGATCTTGGTGATCTCTGCTCCGAAAGCTCTCCAAAAGATTGATGTGATTCCTCTCAAGGAGAGAGGTTGCTTCATCAAGATTTTTATTCATACATGCATGTTTAGGGTGAAAAACCTTACTACAGTAAGAACACTTGACTTTTTATTTTCCATTGTGCCCTTTTCCTTTGTTCTTCCTTGAACCGAAAGATTCATCATGCTATTGGTTTTCAACTCTAGGCTTGGGAGCATCAAATTTAGTTTTCTGATTTTTTTGCTGCTTTCCTTTACCCTTCAGATATTTGGGCCCCGAGACATGGAGGGATTGATCATGGGAAGATCAGATGATCCCCATCTAGACCAGCTTGTCATGTTCATTAGTTAGGGACTCAATGAAGGAATTGAGTGTAGGAATCTTCCATCTGGGGGTTGTGAGCTTCCCCGCACGGAATGTAGAAACAAAAACTAAACAATCAGCCCTAAGTTTGGAGAGAATGGAAAGGATGAGCTGATCATCCTCCTTCTCCACCTTTCTTTGCTTCAAGAGTAAAATAATATGCTTGAACTTTGTAAAGAAATCATTCAGAGTCTCGAAATTGGAAGGTTGGAGAGACATGAGTTCATTTTCAAGTTGGTAAACTCTCAAGTCATCATGCTTTCCGTATAGAGATTCCAATTTGTTCCATATTTCTTTCGATGTCTTCATATCCGTAAGATGGAAGAGAAGGTCTTCGGAAATAGAGAGGCACAAGAAACCGAAGGCTTCATCCTTCTTGTTCAAGAATCTTGATTTTCATATGGCGGATCTAGACTCAACTTCAGTGTCCATGGTGACTCTAAAAAGTCATTTGGAGTGCAACTGACTCTCCATTTTATTTTCCATGAGTGGAAATTGTAGGGAGTCAAGAGATCTACTAAGGAGGCCATATGAATGTGTTGTTGCAAGTGCTTCACCTGTAGAAACCTAAAAATCAAAACAGAAAGGGAAAAATATGGTCGGACAGCCTACACATTCTAGGCTTTCATCACACCCAGCATAGTCAATCAAGCAAGCTTGATCAACAAGTTCTTTACTTGGATATTGAGAGGTAAGCCTTGGCTTCTGGTGTAGTGCTGGAATTTTGAGCTACTGCTCACTTCTCATGGAGAAATCTATCAAAAAGCTTGTTTTTGAGAGATAGATATTCATCCCACCGTATGCTCTGATACCATATTATTCTTTCACATTGATCTAGGAACAAATAATCAATCTCATCAAAGAATAATCAATAAATAACTCATGAAATGGTGTTAATCAATACCGGAATTGGTTTCCTCTCTGTATATTTAATAAACAATGAATGGTTACTGTTGGTAATAACTCCCGATTCCAATTGATTATTCAAATGCAAATGCCTATATTTATACATTTCATGAGGCGGTTGATTACCAGCCTTTTCGCCTTCCTAGCTATTCATATTCCTATTATTTATTTACAATAATCCTGACGGATTATTCTAACAATCCCCCTCTTAATCCGAAGGGGTGTTCGTAAGTCCGATCATGTTTCTGAATCTTTCAAGCTTTT
>LPNX010722848.1:57028-74551 GCA_001517045.1 Pseudotsuga menziesii | reverse complement strand
AGCTTCAGCAGCTTTCCATCTTCGTATCCAGTCATGATGACTTGGTTGTCAGAGGACTTTCTTATTTCAACGATTCCATCAAACATGTGGATGGAATGGCCCTGCTGTCGAATTTCCACCATGGACAGCAGGATTCTCTGCAACTCAGGAAGATAGAGAACGTTCTTCAACAAGAAATCAGGGAATCCAGGCATCTTCAGTCGAATGGTGCCCATTCCCTTTGGTTTAATACTTGACTTATCTGCAAAGTACACTATGCCATCGATTGTTTCATTCAGTTCTTCAAAACAATCTTTTCTAAATGTCATGTGTGATGTTGCACCAGTATCAAGCAGCCAACAATCTTTATAAGATGAAAGAGAAGTCATTTCATTAAATCCAATATTACAATGTGCAACAATACAAGAATCAGAAAATTTACTAGCATCTTGGTCATGTGTTTTCTGGTTATGCATGTCTTTGATGGACTCCCATGAAGCCCAACACTGATCTGATGTGTGCCCAGTCTTTCCGAAACGCTTGCACTGCAAGTCTGATCTTTTGCTTCTGCCCCCTCTGCCTCTGAAATTTCTTCTTTTTCTGCCTCTCTCTTTGCCGCAATCTCCATTGGAAGAGTCTTTGGATTGGTCTTTGCCGGCAAGGACAGCACCAATACTAGATGCCAAAGAGTGCATCTTTACAACTGTTAGTGTAATTTACAATAATAAACTTGATATGACAAAGAGAAATAGAAAAAATTAATAACCTTGCAGGTCTACAGTCTCTGCCAAGGTGATTTACAATCTCAACTTCATAGCAAATATATCAGTAGATATCAAATATATCACTGTCAGTCATACACAGGCTTATATCGGTCACTAGCAATCAGTCAGCATAATATACAGCATACAACATTTTCATTGGTCTGCAATATATCAATCTTAGTCTTCAGGCTCAGCAAGAATACTTTTCAGTCTTCACACTCTGGACTAGCGTCTCGACAATCAAGAACACCACAGCTTGTATCTCAGCTTCTCATTATCATCTAGCAAACAATCTTGTTATAATAACAAAACCAAATCCATTTTGTTATAAAGATAACAAAACCATAGATGCCAGCTTCAGGCAGCATGTACAATTCTCCAGGCAGCTTGTACAATTCTTCAGCTCGGTACAATTCTTAAGGCAGCGTGTACAAGTGAACGACCATCAATCACCACAAGTGAACGACCATCACCAAGACTTCACTACAGCAGAGATTATTTTTCCAACGCAGTCTCCACCCAACGTAGTCTCCACCGTGTTAGCTCAAAAAATTAGGGTTTACTCCAACGTCTTGATATATATCAGTCTTCAGGGTTTCATTTGATGAGGTTGCAGTCTTCAAGGTTAATGGTAGGTCGCAGTACTCCACGCTATTAACGCAGTCTCCAGGCAGGCAGTCTGCAGCAGTCTTCAACAGGCTCCACGCTATATATCAGTCTACAGGCAGAACAATAGCATTTCTTCTCCAGCCAGCCTCTGGCAGGGTATACAGGCCTCATCAAATATCAATCATAGGCTCATCAACGCAGTATATTATCAATCACCAGTATATTATCACCAGTATGCAATCATGCAGTGTATTATCATCAAATTTCAGTCACGGGCGCCATCTTCAAAACGCAGCAGTCTCCAGGAGGAATTAGTTTTCTTCCTTCAAATCACCAGCTTACAGGCTGCAATCTCTCCACGCAACAGTCTCTATATCTTCTCTCCAATCCCATCATTCAGAGGGGCGTGAATCTTCAGAAAGCAACAAATACAAATTGCAGTCTTCTTTTATGCATACACACAGTCTTTAAAATAATCACCGAACTCTCTCCAACGCAGCCAGCACGCACTCAGCAAGAAAAAATAGGGTTTAGGGTTCCCTGGAAAGGGCGCTCATTCAAAAATGTGCAGCGATACCAGCAACCACCAAAGGATTTTACCTCACGCAGACATGGATTTTAACTCAGAATCATGGAGAGAGCAGCAATAGTCTTCATGTATGTGTCACAATATAGCAACGGTGCCAATGTTGCAGCTAACGATTCCATCAAGATATAAGCTGGGAATCGATTCAGTTTGTAGAGTAGTAATCAACACGTGCTCATTTGATTTAATTGACTGGTACTTGGCTCATTAAATCACCAGAACGAAATCAAATGTTGTGGGAGATTGCTTTAATAACTAGAGAAACCGATTCAGTGCTCAGCCAATCCAATATATAATCCAGCAATATATAAAATATTTCTTACAGCCTTCTCCACGCAGGTCACGGCGTCAACACACAGCTCCACGCTGTGTTCTGAAGGCGTGAATCTTCACGCAGCTCTCATTTCAATGGCAGCACACAACTCATTTCTCAACGCATCACTCAACGCATCACACAACGCTTGCAGTGACTTTGCTTTGCCCTAAACCTAAAACAATAGGCCACTATCTCCACCAGCAAGAGATACACTGCATGCTATTCGATTGGCAGACTGATGGAGCAGTCTGGCAATGGACTGGCAAGCAGAATGGCAGCCAGGAGTTATGGCAGACAACCCTGCTCTGATACCACTTGTTGGTAATAACTCCCGATTCCAATTGATTATTCAAATGCAAATGCCTATATTTATACATTTCATGAGGCGGTTGATTACCAGCCTTTTCTCCTTCCTAGCTATTCATATTCCTATTATTTATTTACAATAATCCTGACGGATTATTCTAACAGTTACAATACCAATGTCAAGCAATAGCTTGAATCCATGAGGAATTAGAATACTTAAGGAGGCAATTCGAAATCAATGAGTGAGTCTAGCTTAACTAACTATTAGCCATTCAATAACAATCAGTTGACCACTTGAAAAAAACCCTAATTGACTCACCAAACCCTAACTAAAGTCGGAGTGCAATAAATTATTGAATCTCAACTAAAGGAGATCAAACACATGTCATAGCAAGCCAACCATCAAGTGCTAGTGCTCCATGACTTCAATGAACCCCGATGAGGTTAACTGAAGCTAAACTGATCATTAGAAGTTGTTGGAGGCATCCCTGTTGAATCCAGATCATTAAATAATAATAAAAAATCATTAAAAAATATATTTAATGAGAGGACGCACCTTAACTGACTGGTTGAACTGATTTTAACCACCAGTTAGCAATTAGGTGCATTAATATCACTCAGATCACCCCCGGAGTGCTCCAGTTAGCCTCCTTGAGTGTAGGTAGGTGTGGGTGTGACTGGATGATGGCAATTAATGCTCCAATGATGTCAATTAATGTGAATTATACTTAGGATAGTGGTTTAACTAGGCCAATTTGACCAAAAAGAGTGTGTATGATGGTAAATGTCTCCAACACTTTGGTTACCAAAAAAGACTCTAAATGAATTCTTCCCAATGCGAAGGGAAACCAATAAGAGTTTTCATGGAAATTTATTTATAATTGAATGGATCTCCAATGGTGATTAGTTGATTCTTGAACTTTGAGATCTTCATAAATTAATAGGCAACTGATTCTAATCTTGACATCTTGAGGTTTGATAGTTGATTCATTGGATGAATGTGCCTTACTAAGGTGATTTGGATCAAGGTAAAAATTTTCTAAATCTGTGGATAGGACAATAGGAATGTGGAATCCCTAGGCTTTGAACCCGATAGTATTAGGTAAAAAATTGAAACTTCTCTGATAAAAAATTGGCCTCCACGAAAATATGTACCCTAGGAGGGTGAGTTTCTTTATGCTCCTTTCAGGATGATCTAAGGTCGGAAACACTCAAAAAAGTGGATCTTTAGTTTTTGGAAATGTCTTCTTTCAACACCACTTGATACCATGTTAGAATTTGACAATTACATAATGAGGATCACTAAAATAAAGACAAAGCACCCAAAAAAACAATGTGAATCTCATTTAGTCATGGTGATCAAATATCATCTCCCAATCATATGCAAAACAATGTCACCCCTAAGCTCACCTTTCTAGGAGAGATAAATCATTCAGAGATATAAGTACATACATATTGTAGTAGCACAAAACCCAAAGAAATATAATAAAAAATTCTCCAAAGATGGAGAACTCCATAAAATAATCTCCTAGCTGCAATAATGAGTTTTCTCTTACTAGGGCGAAATTTTCATTTTTGTTGCGTGTCTAAATCAGAAGGCATCCCTCATATTTAGAGTGTTTTTTGGGTGAATTTTGACTGGGTTTGACCTAGCTTATTTACTGAGGCCGAATCATCAAGAAATAATAAAAATACTTTTATTATTATTTATTTATGGGCCAACTAGTCTTATTTCATAAAGAAAATACATTTTCTATTATCATTTCTTTGACCGACCTATGACATGATGTCTCCCATAGTTACTACAACAACAATGAACACATATGTATACAAACATAAACCTGCAACAAAAAAATTCCAAAATCCATCCTCCAAATCAACATCATAGGAAAAAACTTAATGAACAACACACTAAGTATTGTCGAGGACATCCTACAAAGATAATCACATATCCATGAAATATCAAGACAAGATTATCACATGCATTAAAGGAACAAATATAGAAATATGCATAAGTTGACTCCTTGGTCATAGAATATGATGTTTTTGGTAGTGGAAAAAATATATGCAAGGCCCTCATCAACCCATCAGTGTGAGAATGCCTCTAATTCACCTCAAATACTCATGCAACTAACACAATTAAAACTAGGCCAACTCTCTCATGCTAAGAGAATCGTGAAGAAAGAATAACATCATAGGAAAACCCCTCTATCTGAGAGTATCAATCAACCTTGTCTCTATACAACACTCCCATCACCCTTCAAATTTGGAATCAATCATTGAATCCATCATAGGTTCTGAATATTATTGATATTTTTATCTTCAGAAGATATTCTTATTGTGTTCGATCAAGTAAAAACTATAAAATCAATAATGCTAACTTACACTTGTAATGTTGGCCTGGAAGATTCCAGAAATAACAATATTATATTATCTCCTAGACAATTTGGCCCATTGAAGATAGACAAGTTAGCCCCACAGTGAAAAATATAGCCATAAAACAACTATAAATAGAGGGGTCTCTTTGCTCATTTTCACACACAACATAAGAAGCAAGTTGACTCCAACACAAGAAAGAATGTCACTTTATCCAGAAGAAGATTGTTTCTAGGTTGAAGAAGAGAGTTTTGGGCTCACTATTGTTGGAATACTTCTCTCTTTGGCTCTAGGTTTTTTCCAAAGTTTGTATATCTTTCTATGATAGAGCTCTATCTCTTTACTATCTTAACATTGTACTTGCTTCAAGAATCTATACTGAAGAAATATTGTTGGGTTTTTCCCATGAAAGGGTTTTCCCAAGATAAATCTTTGCATTTATTGTTGAATGTGTTTCTTTTAGTGACTTTTATGCATAAAATTATTATGATGTGATATGTCAAATTGAATGGAAGTCTAACATAATTTATCTTAAGTCAAAATTCTATCATGGTATCAGAGTGGGACTAAAAGAAAGAATTATGAGATTTGTGATAGTTTGAAACTAGGGATTCCAAATTTAGGAATTTCTCTCCATAGATTACATTGCAATGTAGAACTTTACAACTCTCCCTAGAAGGGCCTACTTTAATTTCCAAGCATAATTTAGATCCCATATTTTTCATTTTTGACTTAATCTCTACATGATCAAGAAACTAGGGAATTGCGGTTTTTCTTGTTCTATAGACATATTTGATTGAAAAAATGGTTTGCTCAAATATACTTGTGAGGAAACATCTTTTGAGTGGGATCAATTTCTCCAGCAAATAAATTTCAATTTTGACCCTCCTTCTAGGGTTTCCAAAATAATATTTGGCAAGATGCCAAACAACAGCAAGCTTGATGAGAAGGTTGAAGGAGGTGATAACTTTAGACCATGGAAGTATAAGATGTTTCTCATTCTAGAAGAGATTAACTTAGAAAAGTATGTTGAAGGAGAGGTTGTAGAACCAAATGGATATTTTATAAATAATAGATCAATGCTATGAGAAATGATGCTAAGAAGAAGCACAAGAAATAGATCTTGCTACTAAGAATTCTCACAAGCATACATAGGAAAAACAGAGAGAAGAAAAGAGACTGAATCACATGAATGAAGAGATGAATATTGGTGTGTATCCTTCCATTGAATAATTATGAATAATAGTGTACATAAATAGTACATCCTTCATAGGAAAATTGAATTTTATGGAAACAACTCATAAAGCTCAAAAAGGCCGACTTACCAAAATATAGCAAACCCCCATAGGTGGCTAAATCACTTACCAAATATATCAAGGACCTCACGAGTTGGAAAAATCATAAGTGAGTTTTCAAGGAGATGGAAATAACATTCTAATCCTAGAAAATGGAGAAAAACTAATGGAGGATGGGTTGGAAACAAAATCTCCCAGTTTCCTAGTTGACTAGCTTTTATCTAATCCATAGAAAAGCAGGAAAAGCAGAAAAAGCATAATAAAGCAGAATCTGGTGTAAAGTCCTGTATACTAATTTTGGATGGTCAAAAGGTGGTCAATATCAACCCATAATTGGAAATAACTCATTCCTAGGATATAGATGGCATGTATTGACTTTAAGGTGCAAGTGGATGCCAACTAATTAAGCTAGTGGGTGAATAATTAATCAAATAATGATTAATTATTTTATCCCAAGTTGTGAGTGGGTTTAATATATTCCAAAACCCCCCTATAATTCTGACTTTATGATGGTATGACAAAAAATATAGATGCATATGGATGCATATAGGGCCCAACAACAAGGCGATGGTCACCCTTTAACAATTATTATGTCCATAAAAGTGGGGAAAGAGGCAAAACCACATGGGGAAATTCCTCCCTTGAGATAGGAAAAGGCACAAAATTTGAAATAATATGTCTTCAACATATCCTTATATTCACTTGAATCAGCTGAGTGAATTGCTTCTGGATGGAAGGCTTGTTGAAGAAATCATGAACTCCATGATCATGTGCTAGAGTGTAGAACCTGCAAGAAGGAAGAGGAGAGACTCCTTGTATCTCATCATCTGATGAAGTAGGAGCATTATATAAATGATTCTTTCTGCTATAAAACTCTGATCTGCAAACATAATATGAAATGGAAAAGAGATCTGTGCATACTCCTTCCCAAAGAGTACAAAAAATAAGGCAATTTATTTCACACCCAATTCCCTGAATAGCTACAAAATTGTGATGTGAATCACGTGTAAATATTCCAATCTGTTGTAGCACATGTATATATCTGATATGAGGATGATAAAACACCGATATATCAGAAAAATTATCATATGTAACAGAAAATACAAAGGCTTCAATGGCTCCATGAGGATATAGGGCTAGACTAGGAAAATTATGAACAACTAGGGAAAACAGATAGGTGTAAAAATATGAACGATGGATGGGGTTAAGATCTGAACAATAAGTGTTTAGAAAATATCCAAACATGTTTAATATCAGTCCAAATATGAATATGGACATGGATAACCAGCCAATGAAAGATAGGAAAGACTTCAAACCATGTAAGATAAATATCACCGCATACAAGAGAAATGAGGAATCAACTAGTGATCTTGAGATTTGTATAGTCTTTGGATTATTCAGAGGTATGGTAGATGGTATGGGTTGTGGTATTATATGTGTCATGACATGCATATCATCCTGCAAACAATCTTCTAAATCATATATACAAGGTTGTGAGGAAGAGCTACTCAAAGGTAAGTCAATATCTAGTGAAAAATCACAATTTTTGGGAGATGAATCTAGTAGACTGAGAGGAGGATCATCAAAGAAAGGTTCTGATATTTATGATTCTAATATATCATATAATAAATATATATCATAGACATGATAAAAGGAGAGAACTCTGGCACTCAAAGCATAAGTTATATCACATTGGAGCTGTGCAGTATGACATTGTTCTAAGGAATCAACAGGATTCTCTAGTTCATCTGGAACTCTAATCTTGTGCTTCTCAAGAAGCTGAGACATGATGTCCATATTCTTCTTGAAACACTTCTTCTCTGAATGAAAACCCTTGCTGCAATAAGAACACTTGGATGTGCTCCCTTTTTTCTTAACTTTCTTCATTAAATCTTCATCTTCAATTTCTGACTTTGGCTTCTTCACAATTTGCTTCTCTTTTGATTTGAATTTATTGCTTCATTGAACCAAGAGAGAATGATCCTTTCCCTTTGAATAATTAAGGACACCCATATGGATCAATTTATCTTGATCCTTTGTTAGTGAGTCAAGAAAAGAATTTAAAGAAGGCATTTTCCACTTGGGAACAACAAGCCTAGTTCCATGAAAGGTAGACACAAAAACTGAGTAATCAGGACCCAATTTTGAAAGAATGGGAAGGATTAATTGATCATATAATTTCTCAATCCCACATTTCTTTAGAATTAGAAAAAGTGACTTGAACTTGGTGAAGAAACCCTCAAGATATTCAAAATTGCTTGGACTCAGTGAGAATAACTCAATCTCCAATTGATGCGCTCTTAGCTCATCTGGAACTCCAAAGAGAGACTCCAATTGAGTCCATACTTGGTTTGGAGTGGTCAAACAATATAGGTGAAATATTATATCAGGATAAATAGAGAGGCAAATCGATCCATAGGCTTCATCCAACCTATTATGCCACTTAGCTTTCTCAATCACAGCATTGGGCTCATTCTCCAAAGCTAGTGTAACTCTGTATAATCCTCTACTGCGCAATAGAATGGAGATTTTGGATTTCCATTCATAGTAGTTGAAGGAAGTAAGAATTAAATCTGATGAAGAATCCATATTTCTGAATTTATGTGCTCAAGAATAAAATCTCTGCAACCTACAAAACAAACTAGGGGAAAATATTGTAAGTTAGACAAGCTCTTCTTCAGAGAGGGATAGGAGACTGGAAGTGCTCCTAAAATCTATATAAATTGATAAACCTTGTAGCTCTCATACCATGTAGAAATAATAGATCAATTCTATGACCAATGATTCTAAGAAGAAGCACAGGAAATAGATCTTGCTACTAAGAATTCTCACAAGTATACCCATGAAAAATAGAGAGAAGAAAAGAGACTGAATCACATGAATGAAGAGATGAATATTGGTGTGTATCCTTCCATTGAATAATTATGAATAATAGTGTACATAAATAGTACATCACTCATAGGAAAATCAAATTTTATGGAAACAAATCATAAATCTCAAAAAGGCCGACTTACCAAAATATAGCAAACCCCCATAGGTGGCTAAAGCACTTATCAAATCTATCAAGGACCTCATGAGTTGGAAAAAGCATGAGTGATTTGTTAAGGAGATGGAAATGAAATTCTAATCCTAGAAAATGGAGAAAAACTAATGGAGGATGGGTTGGAAACAAAAGCTCCCAGTTTCCTAGTTGACTAGCTTTTATCTTATCCATAGAAAAGCAGGAGAAGCAGAAAAAGTAGAATAAAGAAGAATCTGCTGTAAAATCCTGTATACTAATTTTGGATGGTCAAAAGGTGGTCAAGATCAACCCAGAATTGGAAATAAATCATTCCTAGGATATAGATGGCATGTATTGACTTTAAGGTGCAAGTGTATTCCAACTAATTAAGCTAGTGGGTGAATAATTAATCAAATAATGATTAATTATTTTATCCTAAGTTGTGAGTGGGTTTAATATATTCCAATAGAGATGAATATAAGATAAGGCACACAAAGAATATGATTAGGGAAAAGAGAATCATTGTGTATTCTATCAAGGACCGCTTGATCCCTCATGTCTTATCTTTGAACACTCCAAAGAAAATGTTTGATGCTTTGACCATATTGTATGAAGGAAATAATACCAATTGGAAGATGACATTGAGAACATAGCTCAAGAATGTGAAGATGCAGAACTCAAAAACAATTCAATCCTACTTCATAAGAGTATCCTAAATCAAAGAAAAAATTGAGGCCATTGTAGAAATAGTTGAAGAAGCCAAAATAGTGTTGAATTCACTGAATGGTCTCCCAAGATCTTGGGAATCATTCATTTAGGGAATATATTACAAAATAAAACTAACAATGTTTAGCAAGTTATGGGAGGAATGCACAAAAAAAGAAACTATATTGGTATCAAGAGAAGAAAAGTTGGGCAATGATGAATATAAAGCACTAATTGTTCAAGCAAGAAAAGAAAAGAGAGGAAAAAAATCCCATCCTTTAAAGAATTTTCAAAAGGTTCATAAGACTCAGAAGGCTCAAAGAGATTATTCAAATTAAAAATGCTATAGCTAATAGAAGATGGGACACATTACAAGACACTGTCTTCAAATAATAGATCAAATCAAGAAAGATAAAAGTAACAGAGTTCATGCTCATGTCGTAGAAGACAATGAGCATATTCCGAATAAAGCAAGAGAATAATATTCAAGTGAAGAATATGTTTTGATATTATATATTACAGGGACTATGACTCATCGATGTGATATATGTATTTTTTATAGTGTTGCTTCTAAGCACATGACTAGTCACAAGAGATCTCTGACAAATTTGGTCCAAAAGGATTCACCTCATAAGGTGAAGCTCAGTGATGATTATCAGTATCCCATAAATGGGGTAGGATAAGCCTTCTATAAGTTGGATTCCATAAATCCTATGAAGATAAAAGATATATTGTATGAACATGGTTTGAAGAAGAATCTCCTCTGCATCTTAGCATTAGAGGAATGAAGATATATAGTTTTTTTTGTTGATGTCCAAGTTCTCATGTGGCCAAAGGGAAATACTCTTGATGATTCTAGAGTTATTAGTGTTCAAGAAGGAATACTGTACAAGCTAAAGGGACACTCAAATTCATTAGTGGTACATATAACCGTGAACCTTTGTGAGCTATGGCATAGAAGAATTGCTCACCTACACTACAAACCATTTTCAATCATGAGCAAGATGGTGACAATTATAATAGAGAATCAGGAGATTCATGATTGCATATGTAGAGTATTAATTCTTGCACATGATCTAGGAACTAAGAATCAATCTCATGAAAGAATAATCAACAAATACTCATGAAATGGTGTTAATCGGAAGTGGAATTGGTTTCCTCTCTGTATATTTAATAAACAATGAATGGTTACAATACCAATGTCAAGCAATAGCTTAACTCCATGAAGAATTCGAATACCTAAGGAGACATTCGAATTCAGTGAGTGAGTCTAGCTTAACTGACTCTTAACCATTGGTTCACACTTAGTTAACCACTTGACCAAAACCCTAATTGACTCACCAAACCCAAACTGAAGTCAGAGTGCAATAAATGATTGAATCTCAACTCAAGGAGATCAAACACATGTCATAGCAAGCCAACCATCAAGTGCTAGTGATCCGTGACTTCAATGAACCTCGATGAGGTTAACTGAAGATAAAATGACCATCAGAAGTTGGTGGAGGTGCCTTGTTGACTCTAGATCATTAAATAATAATAAAATAATCATTAAATAATATATTTAATGACAAGAGGCACCTTAACTGACTGGTTGAAATGATTGTAACCACCCATTAGAAATTAGGTGCATTAATGTCACTCAGATCACCGCCAGAGTGCTCCAATTAGCCTCCTTGACTGTAGGTAGGTGTGGGTGTGACTGGATGATGGCAATTAATGCTCCACTAATGTCAATTAATGTCAATTATACTTAGGATAGTGATTTAACTAGGCCAATTTGACCAAAAGAGTGTGTATGATGGTAAATGTCTTCGACACCCCCCCTTAAGCTATACTCAGGAAGAGTTAGAAAACATAGATGCATAAAATGCTAGGGCCCTAGAAACTAAGGCCATAGGTCACCCTGTACAATGCTGAAACTGAAACAATGCTCAAAACAAACTAAGTGAGGAAAAGAGGGAAAATCCAGTGGGAAAAACCCCACCCTCAAGGTGAACACTGAAAGTAGTCTGGATTTTCTAAAAATATCTTGGTGAAGATGTCTGGAATTTGCTCATCAATTAGGCAGTATTGTAGAATGATGGTCCTGTCATGCAATAGCTCCCTGATGTAGTGCATGTGAATCTCTACATGCTTGGTCCTCTGCCTGGTAACTGGATCCGTGGATATCTTAATAGCACTCTGGTTGTCACAAAAGAGTATGGTGGAAAAAGTACTACCAAGATCAAACTTTGAAATAATTCCTTGCAACCAAACTGCTTGGATGCAATCATTCACCGCTCCTCGATACTCGGCCTTTGCTGAAGATAGTGCTATGGAAACCTGATTTTTGCTTGAACAACAAATAGGCACACCACAAAACATGAATACATATCTGTAAGTTTACTTCTAATCAATAGAATCACCCACCCAATCGAAATATGTGTATCCAACCAGCTCTAGCTTGGAGTCTGTAGCATAGTGAATGCCGTAGGTCCTGGTTCCCTGAATGTACTAAAGGATCCTCTTGGCTGCCTTCCAATGAAGATCATGAGGCTACTACATGTATATTGATACAAAATTCATGGCATAACAAATATCAGGCCTAGAATGTGTCAAGTACAACAAGCTACCAATCAGTTGTCGATAGATAGTGCAGTCCATGGGAGGTGTGTGTTTTCCTTCTTCAAGGTTGATCCCTGAAAGGAAAGGGAATGGTGAAGGCCTACATTCAGCCATGTTGAACTTGGATAACAGGTATGAAATGTATTTTGACTGATTTACCATAATCCCATCATAATTTTTCTCGATTTCGAGCCCCAAAAATTGTTTTAGAAGCCCCAAATCACTCATTTCAAAGGCATTGTGGAGAGCAGTTTTGATGGCTGAAATGGAGGCAATTGTGCTACTTGTGATCAGTAATTCATCAAAATATTAAAAAATTATAATTATATGAGCATAATGGTATTTTAAATACACATTTTTATCTGATATACATCTCTGAAAGTTTTGCAAGAGAAGGAAAGCATCCATCTTGGAACCCCACTCTATTGGGGCCTGTTTTAACCCATATAGTGAATTTTTTAGCTTGCAAACCAAAGATGGATATGCGATGTAGCCCTAAAGATTCTTCATTTATATCTCCTCATGAATATATCCATGCATAAAGTCTGACTTAACATCCATGTGATGCACCTCCCAGTGCTTGGATGCGGAAATAGCCAAAACAAGGCGGATGGAATCCATTTTTGCAACCGATGCAAAGGTCTCAGGGTAGTCCACTACTTGGACCTAAGAGAAATTTTTTTCTACCAGCCTTGCCTTATATTTTTAGGTGCTTCCATCAGCATAAAACCTTTTCTGAAACACCCACTTTCATTGAACCAATTTCCTTTTCAGAGGGAGGAAACTAGTTCCCAAGTAGTGTTTTTCTGAAGGGAATTCATCTCTTCATGCATGGAAACTTGCCATCTCGGATCATTCCAAGCATGGTAGTATGATTTTGTATCTTAAATAATCATCAAATAGCAATTTATGGACAGCAAATTATCAGAACAAGAGAGCACAATACTTTCTCTTTGGAAATCAGACCGAGTTCTCCTTGGATCATCCGGATTTCCAATGTTGTCTCCTGCGGAGGAGAGTGTCTATTGGGCCCATGTAGGAAGATGATTTTTCACTTCAGTTTATGATTGAGTATATAATTATTTATGCACACTGATATAAGAAATTAGAGGATCCAAATCAGGGTCATCACCCCCAATTTCATCATCCAAATATTCAGTGGAATAGGAAGGAAATTCAGTAGTTTTCTCCTTCACTAGTTCCACCTCCTGAAGAGGCTCATCGAACTTGACACTTCTCTCGATGATGATCTGTTTGGTATTGATATATAGTAGCTTGAATCATTTATATTCATCAGGATACCCAATAAATAGACATTCTATGCTCTGTGGTCGCAAATCCCTTCTTTTATCAAGCGGAATCCGGGCCCATGCAGTGGACCCAAACACCCGTAGGTTCGACACATCTGACTTGTGTTTGAAGTACGCTTTGAAAGGAGTATTTCCTTTCACTGATGAATGTGGCACCATGTTATGAATGTATGCTATATCATGCATGGATTCAGCCCACAAATTTGCAGCAAGCTTCTTTGAATCCAACATACAGGTGGTCATCTCTTTGAGAGACCGGTTCTTCCTTTTCGCTACTCCGTTCTGCTGGGGAGTGTAGGGAATTGAATGTTGGACCTGAATACCAATTTGGGAGAAAATGTACAGAAAATAATTACTGACATAATCCCCTCCATTATCAGATCTCAATATCTTGATCTTAAGCCCAGAGGCATTTTTTATCAAGGCCTTCAATTCAGAAAATTTTTCACATACTTTTGATTTCTTTTTGAGAAAGAAAACCCATGTATACCTTTAAAAATCATCAACGAAAGTAAGGAGTTACCTTGATCCATTCATGGATGTGATAGGCATGGTACCACTGATATCAGAATGTATAAGCCCCAATATTCTTGTAGCTAAGTTTGCCTTCCCCCGATCGAACTTGTGCTCAGGGTGTTTTCCAATCACACAGCCCTTGCAAACTCCCGTGGTTGCCTTGATGACTGGGAGGCCTTCAACCATGGATTTTTTCTGTAATTGCTGCAAATATTTGAAATTAATATGGCCAAAACTTTCATGCCACATCCTACTAACCTCATTTCCATGAGTTAGCATAGCGGTGGGCTTTGTATCCGCAACAAAGCGAGAGAACTCATAGGATTTTGCATGATGATTTGCAAGGCCTTTTGCAATGAGTTTCTTGGATGCAATTTCTATTATCTCAACATCATCTGGGATGAAAGATATTCTCTTATGAATTCCTGTATGTGTCATCTGATAGGCACTAAGGAGATTTGCTACTAGAGACGGTACATACAAAACATTAGAAAAAAACCATTTTCTAGATCTAGAGTACCTTGTCCTTCGGAAATGATGGTGGAGTCATCTCCCATGTGGATGGGGATGGATTTTCCAGTCTCCAAGGATGAAAAGGAGTCTTTTTCAGCCATCATGTGATTCAAAGATGCACTGTCAATCAGCAGTGCTTTGGATTTCGAAGTGCTTTCCATGAGGGCATGACCTTTCTCATGCTGTGGTACCCATTCTTGGTGATCTCTCCTCTGAAATCTCTCCGGAAGATTGATGTGATTCCTCTCAAGGAGAGAGGTTGCTTCATGAAGCTTTTTCTTCATGCAGGCATGTTTAGGGAAAAAACCCTTCCCGCAGTAAGAACACCTGACTTTTTCTTTCCCATTGTGCCCTTTTCCTTTGTTCTTCCTTGAGCCGGAAGATTCATCATGCTGTTAATTTTCAACTCTAGGCTTGGGAGCATCAAATTTAGTTTTCTGATTTTTCTACTGCTTTCCTTTACCCTTCATATCTTTGGGCCCTGAGACATGGAGGGCTTGATCATGGGAAGATCGGATGATCCCCATCTGGACAAGCTTGTCATGTTCATTAGTTAGGGACTCAATGAACGTATTGAGTGTATGCATCTTCCATCCGGGGGTTGTGAGCTTCCCCGCACGGAATGTAGAAAAAAAAACTAAATAATCAGCCCTGAGTTTGGAGAGGATGGATAGGATGAGCTGATCATCCTCCTTCTCCACTTTGCATTGCTTCAAGAGGAAAACAATATGCTTGAACTTTGTAAAGAAATCATTCAGAGTCTTGAAATTGGAAGGTTGGAGAGACATGAGTTCATTTTCGAGTTGGCAAAATATCAAGTCATCATGCTTCCATATAGAGATTCCAATTTGTCCCATATTTCTTTTAGTGTCTTCAGATCCGTAAGATGGAAGAGAAGGTCACCGAAAATAGAGAGGCACAAGAAACCAAAGGCTTCATCCTTCTTGGTCAAGAATCTTGATTTTTCTATCGCGGATCCAGGCTCAACTTCAGTGTCCATGGTGAATCTATGGTGTCCTTTGGAGCGCAACTGAACCTCCATTTCATTTTTCCATGTGTGGAAATTGTATGGAGTCAAGAGAGGTACTGAGGAGGCCATCTGGATATGCTGTAGCGAATGCTTCACCTGTAGAAACCTGAAAATCAAAATAGAAAGGGAAAAATAAGGTCGGGCAGCCTGCACATTCTATGCTTTCATCACACCCAGCATAGTCAATCAAGCAAGCTTGATCAGAAAGTTCTTTTCTTGGGATATTGAGTGGTAAGCCTTGGATTTTGGTGTAGTGTTGGAATTTTGAGCTATTGCTCACTTTTCATGGAGAAATCTGTCAAAAAGCTTGTTTTTGAGAGATAGATCTTCGTCCCTCCATATGCTCTAATACCATATTAATTCTTGCACATGATCTAGGAACTAAGAATCAATATCATGAAAGAATAATCAACAAATACTCATGAAATGGTGTTAATTAGAACCAGAATTGGTTTCCTCTCTGTGTATTTAATAAACAATGAATGGTTACAATACCAATGTCAAGCAATAGCTTAACTCCATGAATAATTCCAATACCTAAGGAGACAATTCGAATTCAGTTAATGAGTCTAGCTTAACTGAATCTCAACCATTGGTTCACACTCAGTTAACCACTTGACCAAAACCCTAATTGACTCACCAAACCCTAACTGAAGTTGGATTGCAATAAATGACTGAATCTCAATTGGAACAAATCAATCACATGTCATAGCAAGCCAACCATCAAGTGCTAGTGCTCCATGACTTCAATGAAACCCGATGAGGTTACCTGAAGCTGAACTGACCATCAGAAGTTGGTGGAGGCACCTTGTTGAATCTAGATCATTAAATAATAATAAAATAATCATTAAATAATATATTTAATGATAGGAGGAGCCTTAACTGACTGGTTGAACTAACTGTAACCACCAGTTAGCAATTAGGTGCATTAATGTCACTCAGATCAACCCCGGAGTGCTCCAGTTATCCTCCTTGACTGTAGGTAGGTGTGGGTGTGACTGGATGATGGAAATTAATGCTCGACTGATGTCAATTAATGTCAATTATACTTAGGATAGTGGTTTAACTAGGCAAATTTTACCAAAAGAGTGTGTATGATGGTAAATGTCTCCAACATAAAGGATGTGAACAAGGAAAGAACATGAAGATTCTATTTCCAAGGAGATGCAAAAAAGCAAAAAGAATCTTGGAAATAGTACATTCTGACATGTGTAGACAAATGTCATCAAAATCACTTAATGGGTATGTATATTATGTTTCATTTACTAATTATTCCTCATGTAAAACTCGGATTTATTTCTTGAAAGCTAAAAGTGAAGTGTTTAGCAAGTTCAAACAAGTCAAGGATATTGTAGACAACCTCTTTAAAAAGATGATAATGACATTAAGATTATATAATGTAGGTGTTATCCACTAAGTTGCATTTATGGGATTTTTCAAGTGAGCCACCAAGGATTGGAACACATAAACTGTTCTTACTCAGTGCTCAGAATTCCCATGGTTTATTAGGGCCAGTTGTGGTCCCTTTTTCTCATGTTCAGACCCCCTAGGGGGGATTGTAATAAATGACATAAAATGATGGTTTCTTATGTAAAATGCTTGGACTTCTTGGT
>LPNX010722848.1:37169-55868 GCA_001517045.1 Pseudotsuga menziesii | reverse complement strand
GTTTTGGAACAAAAATCAATTTGTGACATTTTTTAATTTCCACACATTAACTTAACAATCCATTAATAAAAGTAACTCCAAAAAACATTACAAAAATACGGCATAGAAATATTTGACATTGTGGAAAAATTATTCAAAGGAAGGATGAACCATTTAATAGTGACCTCGGGATACCGTCAGGCCACATCCTTGTTGGTGTAGCATTGGACACCTCCCAGAGACTCCAATTCAACCCACAATTCTAAGTGAAGAACCACCTTCGTCATATTCTAGACATATTATTAGTACTTTACAACAAGAATACCCTTCCCATAACTCAACTAATCCTTCAATAATTAAAAATGACTAAGAGAACATTGAAAAACATTTCATCTTTCAACAACATTATTTCTTTTACTCTGACTCCATTGACATTGATCTAAATTTGTAACATTCTTTTTTTTCTTATTATCATCTTTTACTTGTTGCTAAAATTATTATGTGTTGATGTTATTACATATATGCTGGTGAAATATTTATCATTTTTCCAACAATCTTGTCTCGGTATTTTACTTCAAAAAATTCCTGAAAAACTTACTTCCATCATTAACGAGTAAAACACAAGATTCTTAGTTAACTCTTTCTTAGGGACCACCTGCATTAGATTTTTTAGGAGTTTTTTCTAAATGGAGGACTCAATATCAAGTGACAATACTTGACTTGAGACTTTCTCCTAAGGACACACCTAGCAGCTTGAATATTTATGTTGCTCTTAACCCCTAGGTGTGTGAAAGGAGACAACATTTTTTGGAGTTATCGTCGGGGATAAATATTTTTGTTCCTGGGTTACGAATTTATTCTTTCGTTTTTGTTTTTCCTCTATTTTATGAATGATTATAGTAGATATTTGGTTCTTTTTCTCACAACTCCACTAACCATTTTTCCCTTTTTTCCCTTGCCTGGAAATTTCCTTGAGTGGAGAATTTGCATTGCCTTCTCATTCATGTGGCCAAGCCTATGATGCCACAATGTTGCACATGTTTCTATGGAAGCTGCAGAGACAGAATAATCAATATTATGAGAATATAAATACAACATACCTATCATATCTTCTTTTTCTATTACAATTGCTGCTCCTTTAGTGATATTCCACCACGTTTTTTCAAATGTAGACAAAAAACCCATATATCCCAATTTCCCTACTGAGATCAAATTTATTTTCACAATAGGAATATGTCTTACATATTTTATCATCCATTCATTTCCATTATTTAACTTAATTTGTACCTTACCTATTCCAACAATTTTACATGGTTCATCATCCCCCAATAAAACATGTCCAAAATCACCTAGAACATAATCATGAAATAATTTTTTATCGAGAGTAGCATGACATGAAACCCCTGAATCTACTACCCAATAATCACTAGTATTATCTACTGCAAGAATCAAAGCATCTTGTAACACATCACCTGCTATATTTGCTCCCTGAGTAGTCTCTTACTGCCCTTCTCCTTTCTTCTTTGGAGCTTTGCAGTCCTTCTTGAAATCCCCTCTCTTACCATAGTTCCAACACTCTCTTTCCAAATATGGACTTGGATCTTCCTTTTCTATACTTGATGTGATTAGCCGGGATCCTTCCTCTCTCCCTTTGTCTTCCTCTTCTCTCCATGGTCAATGCATTACCTAATGTCTCACCTATTCTTTTTCTTCACATTTCCTCGCTACAAATAACACCTACACCATCATCAAATTTCAAAGTTCCTAAACCAATGACAAAGTTACTTACAACATGACCAAGTTGTTTTGATTTGTGGAAATGAGCATGAGATTAGAAGATCCCTAACCTCATCTTCAAAGTTCACTTTTATAAAACTTAGATGACTATTAAGCGTATTAAATTCATTTAAATGGTCAACAACAACCCTTCTGACATCTTCATATTAAATAAACGCCTCATTAAAAATACGTTGTTCGAATATGAGGGTTTTTCATAGAGCTTAGCCAATGCACTCATCAGATCCTTTGTTGTCTTTTATTTTGAGATATTGAAAGCCACCAACAAAGCCAGGAACAATTGTATTGTTCCCAGTACCTTTCCGTCAAGAACCTCCAATTCTTCATCCTTCATAGTTGTTGGTTGTTTTTATTTTTTGCCCAACAGTAGGAATAGATCCTTCTGGTACAAATAGTCCCCAATTTGCATATTTCATAACTGGAAGTTTTGGCCTCTAAATTTCTCGACCCTAAACTTTCCTTCTTCTTCCATTGCTCCCGCTCAAACCAAGAACCCTTATTTCCTGTGAGTTTAACATCCAAATAGACCTTTTGGATCTCATACCAATAGTGAGAAATATAGGAATACAAAGCAATAACAATAAAAAATAAACAAGATGAAAATATTAAAATACATTACAAGAGAGACAAAGATATAATGTGGCTCACCCAATATGGGCTACGTCCACACAAATATTGTGATTCCTTTATTATTATACCATCCAACAAAAGGAATGGATACAACCTGCAACAACCTTGCTGCACTTCTTCTTCACTCTCTCACACACTCTCTCTTACAATCATGGAGATTGATTTACAATGCTATGATAAAATATGCAATCGTATTACAATTCCTTCCTTTTATAAAGGGAAAACCATGGGAAAATACCACAGGATTTCCAAAACCATGGGCCCATAAATCACCCATTTTTTACCAAGTCATGACTCTGAAATTACAACATTTTACAAGACATTTGTTTTTATAATTTTTTTCTATGGAGGCGCTACTCCCCCACCCCCTTGGAGCCCCATGAAAACTATGGTGGGGGGGGGGAGAATCTCCCACACACTCCCCTGTCAAGTGTTGGGATCCTGGGATCCAAGCATGACTAAAATAACATATATGAATTAGGAAGATCAAGTTCCAAAACCAACACTTTTCAATATCTAATTAGCCCAACAAAGGGATAAAATCTAGTTTCAAATCACTTTTCCACTCTTTTCAACTAGATTAATCCTCGATGGTTACAATTCCCCATATTACTTGACTAACTGGTTAGTATTCCATAGTTCCCATGATATAATTGCAATGATTATTGGGACCCTAGTAGAGGAATTTGGTTTAATGATTGGTCCTTTGACATTGTCCCTAGAAGACCCAATATTTACACCATCAAATAAAACATGCCTTCTTATGATTCCTTTCCCTTCAATGGCCAAGAGCATTGGTGAAATGTTGTGTTTCTTTGGCATATACAGGTAGCATGGAAAGAATATTTTTGAACTTCAAACTTTGAAATACTTGATTATCCAAACTCTAAGGATATGACCATCTACAACTAGAAAGACCTATTTTTGGGTTTGAGATACTTTGGAATCATCATCTAGACCTCAAACATGAATTGAGTTTTTGAGAGTGTTGTTATTTTCATTTTTCTTTACATTAATTGATCATAGGCTATTTCATATGCATATTATGCTGGTTTCTATCCCATGGAAATCGACGGTGTGGTCAATGGATTACAGGATTTCACCATGTCAAGAGGAGCCACGGGGAAACCCCCTAAAGTCGTGCAGTAGATACTATCAGATGCCAAGAAATATAAAGAGGTACCTCTTGAAATCCAGTATGATGATACTCAAAGTACCACTGGGGCCAAACTAGAATACAAATGGGGGGAGATATATCAAATTTTTAGAAATGAGGACTATCAGTTAGTTATCCTAAAGGATATCTTGATATACTAGAACATCAAGATATTAGGACTCCATAAAGAAACAACAAGATCAGACCTATTTCCCTACACAGAAGTAATAAGTTAGTGCATACCCCATATTGATGAAACAACTCATATCATAAAGGACGCATGGGGAAAAGGTATCACTTCATTTCATTTTACCCATTTAGATAATTCATACAAACCTATAGTGGAAGAAATCTACATGACCCTTGAATAGGTTGAAGTCTTGTAGATTAACTGCATCAACTTCATCAAGCAAGTATGGTTTCCTGAGAAAACGTTTCTTCAGAGGGAGAGAGGGGAGTATGAAACCAAATTGTTAAAATCACCATATTAGGTAGTTGTATCCCGATTATATAAACTATATAGGTTGGTTGTCTCATCACACTTCAAGCTGCATTGGACTCTTATACTCTACTATGTCATAGTGTGCACCACAAAAAGGTTCAATTGGTAAAATATCATTTATGCCAATATGGAGGACTTGGTTAAAAGAGCACATAATATAATTCTTGCAAATAAATTAGAATTCCATATGTCCTAATATCTATTGGATGTCATATGCATTCTCCATAACTTCCCATGCATGGGGTGGTAGTGGAACCCAACTAAATTCCACATACATGTGTGCTTCTAGGAATTATGGGTACAAAAGTATGCTGCCTACTACAAGCAAATTTGTGAAGAGCTCATAATCCCTTTGTAAAAAATGATTTATAATAAGACACCTAATTGCATGACCAATGATGTTATTAAAACAATGACCTATCTAGCAAACATGTACTTAATAGGTGAGGTCACGTATTTCACATCTATGGATGATCTAGATACCCATATTTTTATCCCAAGTACATCACGGATTACATGGTTCTCAAGGATATTGTAATACAAACCTTCATGGATGGTATTGGAAATACCTTGAACACCAATAAAAATGCATCATGGCTACCCAAACTATGATAGTTGGAACATAAAACATGTATAAGGTAAAGGAGGCATCACAGTTGACCAAAAAATGTGAAGTCTTTCACTCTGGGGAAAGGACCTTTTATATGAATGAAAACTATGGGAAGGTATCCAATCATTTTTCAATAGTCAAGATTCATTACACCTATTCCAATAATTTTTTGAAAAAGAGGAAATATATTGAAGGGCACCAAATCTCAAAGAACTAGACAAGAGGAGAAAGAATGTGAAAGGAACTAAAAAGGTTGGAACTAGTACAAATGTTGAAGAAACAACTAAAGAGGTGCTGCATAGAGAATATTGAGAGAATATGCCTTAAAAAAGGCTCAATTAGAGGATTTATTGGAAGAAACAAACATGAAGCTTTGAATAGTGTCATAGAGAAAGAACAATGACAGACCGAAGACGCACAAGGTAGAAGGATTCAAGACAACATTGATGATACCACTAGTAGTACTAATATCCCACTCATCAGAGGCCACTTTCTCTTTAGATAATATGGCATCACTCCATATATTTCATCCAAAGAAACTATTGTATCTAGAATAGAAACCAAAATTTTCAACTCTAAAAGGAAGCATATTATCAAAATGACACAGAAGAGACTCAAAATTTCATCGTGACCCGATATAGTTACCACCCAAGCGGTTCTAGTATTTGAGAATATTGATAAGGCACCAAATTTCATCGCTTCTGCAAATGTGGATGCATCCATGGATAGCCAAGATAATATCCAAAAGTTGTTGTAGAACATTGAAAAGGGTAAGAAGAATATTGGCACTTTGGAAGACCTTGTATTATAAGACACAAGTTAAAGGGATGATTTAAGACACCAACATGGTGCTATGGAGGTTAAAGAAGAATGTAGAAGTCCTATCTCAAAACCTACAAATAGATAATGATACAGGATTTTGTCAAGCTAAAGCTCTCAAGGAAGAAAAGGTATCCAAGCACATACATATAGAGGATTTGTAGAACAAAAGGGATAAGATGACAGAGAAATTCGAAATCCTAATAGTGGCAAATATAGTCATGGAATATCAAGGAGAAACTCATCGTCAAAAAAAGAACTCATTGACAACATAAGTGGATGCCTCTAGAAAAGAAAGACAGAGCCTGGCTCATTTCTCTACATGTGCAACTGTGTTGCAAGAAAATTGTATCATTTACAAGATTTGATTATAGAACAATTGTTTGAAGTGAAAAATATAGCCACCAATATTACATAGGTTTCAAAGTCATCCCAAATAAGTGACCTCAATATTGCTAATGTAAAGGGAAAATTAAAAAGGGTGGTAGCATGGCACAAGCCATGCACTGAAATCACACCAAATTGTCCTAAAAGAACAATAAAGGGGATGCAACTCAACTATGCTACCTTGAATAGCTACCAAAAAGCAAGGGAAAAGTTACAAGTGGAGGTCACATCCTCATTAGATAAATGTAATGGTGTGCACCAAAATATAGTGAAAGTATTTGAAATGTGTCATTTTCCTCTTCCCGAGACAATTTAAGAACCAATCCAAAAAGCACAACGGTTGGTTGAGCTTAGGAAAATTATAGATGAATACTTTAGATCTATCTAAAGAACAAACAGTTACTTCACATGTATTGTAGGAACTAGTTGGAAAACCCATGTTAAAGATTGAATTCATGAGTGCAAGCCATAGCTGAACGACCAAGGGATTGGAAATCCGATATAGAGAATTTGTCCTTCATGAAGTGGTTTTATGTTTATTAGAATCCAAGCAGTTAAATGTCATATCCTATGACTGTCAACTTTGGGATGATTTTATTAAATCCCAAGGAAACAATCTTGGTTAATTATGTAGCTTTAATTTTATATCATAATTTTTTTAGAGAAAATATAAATGTAGGTGACGTGTATGGGAATATCAATAAGGTTGTAACTAGTTTGGGGGAATTCAAATACTCACCTAAGGTTTGGAGGTGAGAGAAAGAGAAGGGGCTTTTGGCTAGGAGGTTTTTTCACTCACTCTATGTATGAATTATTTATGAATAAGAATAGACAACTTCTAGACTCAAGCAGGGAATTAGAAGTTGTGTTAGTTATGTGGGTGAGTGCTATGGAACATATTTCATATTCTCTTATGACTCATATCCAATAATATTATTTTGTTTCCTTTCAAATTATTCTAATGGTTCAATACTATTTATTGTTTGTGTTTGATGCATTCTTGTCTTTCTTTATATGAGTTGTAAATGCAAGTTGTATCTATTATATAATTATCTTGGTATTTAATCTCACTTTGTAGCTATGATATATTTCAAGTTAAGTGGTTATCTGCTTTTTGAGATGCACTGAACGTCATTTACTACTTGTTTCATTTAACTTCACTCCTTGCAAGGATAGTTAAGATAGTGTAGGAGTTCATCGTAGAATAGAGCACTCTATTTAATTCATTGATAAAACCCTAAATAATGGAATGAACCACAGTTTCTAAAATCCTTAACTAGTGAACAGTAGCTGAGCCAGAATATGAATTGGTTCATTACTTCAAAAGGTAAAAAGTATAATTGGTATTTATCACTAGAGAGAACCCCTATTGTTGACACAATGATTTTTGTAGCAATCAAAAAATACTTAGTCCTCCCATCTATCACCCTCAATGCTTATGATGGGGTACCATCAAAACCAATGGGATTCTACCTGAACATCCCCATTGATCTAGGGGGGAAATTGGTACTCTTGGATATCGAAGTGGTGAACACTCAAATTTACTACAATATTACGTTGTTACATAGTTACATGTATGACATGAAGGCAGTAGCTCATTATTTTTTTTCATCATTATGTTTCCCCATAATGAGAAAATCATCACCCTTAACTAGGTGAATTACTGTGAACCTCATCCCAACACAAGCCCTGACAACATCTTACCTACCATGAGATAAATCAATCCCTCATGATATGTGGATATAGGTCCAGGCATTAACAAAGAGGGACACATTTCTAAGGGGGATTTTATCCCTCCACCAGTTATCTTAGCATCCATAGATGGTCTTATGTACATTATATTCAAATTTGAAGACAAGTCACACGCCCCTTCTACACCAACATTATGTCCTACAATTAGTCATGGCATGAGGAAACTTGTAACTACATCAATACCAAAATTGTTTTAGATCAATTTCGTGTTCCCCCCAATGAGAGTTAAAGGAACCTCAGTGATGTCCCAACTCACATTACTTGGGATTAATCTGATATTACTAGTGTGGTACTTAACACCACCTTATCTCGATATGGAACCCAAACCAATATCCAATACATATTGATTTCGGTATCACTTACATACATACTATCCATACCTCCCACAAGTTCGGTTCCATAAATTACAAAGCCAATACTAGTCATAACCAAATCCAATGTTGGGGGCATCAAGCAACCAAAGTTGAAGTCGCCCATTGCACCAAATATCACTCTTTCCCCCAAATTCAACCAACCTTATGATTTGTGTGGTAGGTTGGTGATTTAGATCTCTGTGAGAATGAAATGAAAGAACATATATATAATCATAAACATAGACATATTGAAATGAAAACATAGATACAATAAACACATATCATATTAAATGACAGAAATAGAACAGACTGTAAATACACAGCTAGAATGGTGGCAGTTATATCTAAGAAGAGATGTAGTTTCTAAGCTCATTCATGTCAAGATGAAGGCCAAACGGGCATATTTATAATAAGCATGAGGGCGAGAACCCCAAAATTCTGAAACACAACCCTAAAATATGAACTGTCATAAAGTTTGCGGCCCCAAGGTGGTTAGTTGAATAGTCAACTTCCTGGGTCATAACGTTTGAATACAATCTCCAATTTGATTGCTTGATATCCCATTGGAAAGGTCTATCTTAGATTTAAATATTCCAAGTGGGGCCAAAAAACATGTTGTTGCATAAAATTTGGTCCCCCAAATCACCAAAAAATATCATTTAGGGTCTCAAAATGACCCCAAAATTTTGGGACCCGAAAAAACGTAGAAAAATAACTAGGAATATGCCACCATGGACAATTGTTTTGAGCCAACAAAATAGGTAGGTGGCCATGATATCTATCTAGATCAATACTCCCCTCTTAGGAAGAAATGGTATCCATTGTGTCAAATCCTATATTATATCTCGAATTGTGTTGAGTTGATATCCTGGTGCGACATTTGTTGAAGTGAAGAGGATTCCCTTCTTTGACATCTCAAGAGGGCTATAATTTTTGTATCGATGATTTGTTTCTGGAAGAGCACTTTGAATGCATGGCCTTACACTATAGAGGTACTCTAATGGATGAGGGGACACTAAATTTGTGTTCTTCTTGTTTCTTTTGAGCAGAGATACCATATAAAAAGGGTGTGGATATCTCTATGAAACGATGTTCTCCTTTAGAGGAAATTATGAAGAGGGATAATTTCCTAGTGTGGGAGCTTATATTCCTTCCCTATGAGACTGTGGCAGGTGCAATTGTCTTTGTTATCTAGTAGAGTTGTCCTCCCAAAGTGACAATGAAACTGCGAGGTCGTGACTCATATACAACATGACACTTGCACATATGTGGATGTCCTAAAAGAACATCACATACCTCAAGTGGGGCCACATCACTCAGTACCTCAGCTTTGAAAGGATTGATTCCATATGGTAGGAGAAATTATTGAGTAATGTGGATACCTTGTCCTTAGATTAGCCAACCAATGTTGTAGGGTTGTGGGTGTGGTGTTGTCGGAAGATCCAATCTCTTGATGACTTCTATTGAGATCAGGTTCTTTTGTGTTTCATTGTAAATAAAAAAATGTAGTGGCATTCCCTTCACCCACATCTGTGAGTAGAAGAAGGCTCCTCTGTTTCTAACTCTTTAGGATCTACTGGTTGAATTTGTGTGGTAAAAATAGTGATAGTGGGTTTTACATTGATGATCTGCTTCCCTTAGTCCGCATTCAAGACATTGGGTTCTGAATCAGAATCAGGATTTGATTATGAATATTTGATCTCAGCCACCAATGACTTCTTTGGGAGACATTCATCAGTGTTGTGCTATTGGATTTTATGGAACTCACACCACTTCTTGGTTTCCTTCTTCGTCTTTACATTCCCTTTCTTTGTTGGTGGCAAGTTCTAGTTTTCCTTTCCTTGTCCTATGTTCTGCAGGTTTCTCTTTCCTTGGCTCTATGGTGGATTCGCACCTCCAAAGTCTCGCTTGTTCTTTTGCCGAAAATTCTCCTCAATTTTCACAACATACCGATAGGAATATCCAAGTGAAGAGATGTCTAGGAAGTCCATCTCAATTTGGATGTACTGATGTAGGCCACTGCGATATTTCAGTATCCAATGTCGCTCAGAGTCCTTGATACCGAGATTTGTATGCAACGTTTAAAATTTGTCAGTGTACTTCAACACCTCCTAGTATGCCATGTCCCAAATTTTGCATTGGGTCATAATTTCCTAATCACATTTTCTATATTCATGAGATTTTGTCAAATTGATGCCAAGGGTCAAATAATTGCCAAGGAGGAAAATTACTAGTTTCCTGGGTTGGGGGTGGAAGGTTTGGGATTTGGAATAAGGGACAATAAATGATTTTTGAACATTAGAATGGAATAAATATTTAATAAATGAGCTAAATCAATAAATACAAGGGAAAATAAAAGTGGAAATTGATCATGAAGACACGTAGAGAATGTGGGACCCACACAAGCTAGATTTTCTATGCCACATGGCATCCTCCTCTTGTCATTTCAAATCCATAAGAATCCCAAGGGTCTTGGGATGATTTATAAGGTAAATATACTTTAAATGAACCAATTAATGTCGAATTTGAGTGGAAGAGTAACTCCCATGTAAGAGGAAGAGGCATTTTGGAGCTAGTGAGACACTTGGATTAGATTCCCTAGCTCTATGACAACAATGATGAAGATGATGACATATGACATATCTAACATGTTAGGTAGAAATAGATAATCCAAGAGGTTGCTCATGTGAGTTGGGGAATCTCAATGGGATCCTACTCAAATTGGGGGAAGAGGGAAGGCTGGGAAAGGGAGGACACATTGCAAATCTTGAGCACTATGGAAATTAAGCCTAGTGATAGATTAATTTTACTCACAACTATTATCAATTGTACATGCAAAATCACTCACAAAAGAGACTGAATAATGAGCTGAACACTAAACTGTATTGAATAAGTGTACAATAGCCAACTCTGTAACATAATAGGTTGCTGCATTAGATAACTACATAATGGATTCGAATGCATGAGGATGTAATTCGAATCTAGTCAAAAGCAGGCTTACCAAAATTAAGCAAATCCCCCTTAGGTGCATAAAGTAGTTTCCAAATCAGTCATGGAGCTCATGAATTGGAAAAATAACTTAGGCAATATAAAGAGTGATGGAATGACAAATCATACATGCTTTTCCAAGGAGAAAAGAGTGGAGGATGTAGAGGACAAAATACTAGTTCACCTCACCTAGTCAAACTTTCCCAATTGCCTTAAAGCACTGAAAAAGCATGCAATAAAGCAGAAGGGCGCCTATGAGACTAGGAATAAAGCAGAATTGATTCCTTGAGGTTTTCCAAGCACTACATGAGTCAAAATAGGCAAGTTTGAACACTATGGATAGGTAAATGACAACTTGCATCAAGTGGAATCATGAGACTAGGCAAATAAGACAAAAATAATTAAATTAATGTCTAAGGTAGCTAACTATGGGTTGATTATTCTAACAAGCACACACCCAAATTCAAATTGGCTTGAGTTTGCAAATGGATTGGTAAAATTAGAATTCTAAGTATGTTTATAAAATATAGGAATCAACCAATATAATGGATTTTTTTCATTTGTGAATTGTGAGAGCTAGTGGATGACTAGTTTTCTTGTCTTAGCCAATTTTGAGGGTGAAAGATTCCCATCCAAGTTGGTGTTTGGAGAGGTAACTCAGTTATTTAATGGATTTTTATTTTCAGGTTTAATATATCGGGAATTTCATGTTTCCTTCTATTGCAACACTTTCTCTCAACCATTTCCCATTTTTATGGCATATTCTTGCTCATGGAGGGATTGCGCTTTGGGTGAGCTATTGATTTCTTAGGGAAAGCTTATAATGCCCCATTATTTTATTATTTTATTTAAATTATATTTATTAAAATTTCATACGACTCTCAGTTCAAAATACTGAAATATTTCATGTAAAAATGTTAATCAATGAAGAAACAATGCCATTTCCCCACTATCTTGTTGCGAACCACTGTAATGTTGATGGATACGAATGGATAAGTAAAATAGTGATGGTTTATATATGAATATACTTTTATTTATTTATTTATTTAAAAATTCAGAATACTCTTATGTCAAAATACCCAAAATATTTCATGTATAATGGTTAAACAATGAAGAAACGGTGTGATTTCCCCACTACCTTGTTGTGAACCAATATAATGTTGATAGATTCAAATGGATAAGTAAAATAATGATATTTTATGGATAAATGGACTGTTATTTATGTATTATATCAGTTTAATGTTCATTAAAGAATCATTTGGATTTATTTTGTTGAGTTTCATAGCATTTGGAGAAGTTTGCTTATCATCCCCCTCAAGGTTGAAACCAGTATTTTTGCATCTATTTTAAGGGAGTTATAGAAGACATTAAAATTTTAATGATGATACATATGATTTAATATTGATGTAATTTACATGTACTATTATTCCATTCATAAATTTTATTTGTATTGAGTGCATTTGAAAATCCATTTTCAGTATTCATTGTGGGGGAATTAGAACCCCTAATTACTAGTCAAAAACGCCTACCTTGACCAGAATCTTAAACAAGTTTACAAAATCCTTTAGAGGGTAATAAATATTCCTTGAAAATAATATTCAAAACTTAATATCATTGATATACCTTCAGTTAATATTTGGGAGCATTTGGACCAATTTGGAGACCTAGACATCAAAACTAGTCAAGGGTCGAAATTGGGGAAAACATGAAAAATTGGTCATTGTAACAAAATTTCAAAAAAAGGACATTATATTTAGATCAGAGCATGATCTTTGGACATGATTTGGTCTGAAATTTATGAGGACAATAATTAGGGACCACCATTCGGTATTTAAACCCAAAAGTGCTTTTGTTGAAGAGGAAACTATGACGAGGGATGAAAAGGGAACTTCATATGATGGAAAGGAGCATATAAAAATTATGGAACCTATCTTTGAAGACATGCAAAAGAATATTATGAGGGAATTATAATTGTTGGCTATCCAAGTTTGGAGAAAATATAGTTATCTTAATAAAACCAATGGGAAAAATGCATGAGCTTTCTTGAAGGAGAAAAAGGAGGAGACCCATGAACCAGCTAGTTCTGAAATAGGTGAAGTGTAAGAAGTAGTACATGAAGAGGATTGAAATTAATTCCCAAGTGTTTCTGCAAGAAAAAATTCCATTAAACATGAAAATTTTGAAAGTGTTTCTGCAAGAAAAACTTCCATTAAACATGAAAATTAATACCTTTTATTAGTTTAAGAAGAAACAAGATCAACTTCCACATCACCACTTTAGCTTCGTGAAGTTGGTCCAAGCAAGAAGGAAGAAGATTAGGAGGTTCATTTGCAAGAGCCTCATTTTTTTGAAGGGTACTTAAATATGAATTAAAATAATATCAAATATTCCCCTAGAATATTCCATGACACTCAATAATTAGTGTCAAATTCATGTTCAAGATCTACTTCATTGGAGGAAACATCCTTCCTTGAAGGCATGGAGAATATTCAAAGTGCAATGTGCCACATCAAAGGTAATTTATTGTCTTTTATTTTTGATAGAAACAATTTTTTTGAGATTAATGAATTGTGACATTATGAATACTTGAATAATAATGAGGATATTCATAAGCTCACAATTCAAAATGAGCAACTTCTTTAAAAGTTGCAAGATACTTGTTTTTCCTTTTATGTTTCAGATTGTCAAATGGTAGATTATTTGGAGGATTCTCATGACGTAGTGGATCATGAGAAATGTGGAAATTTGAATGTTCTTGATGTTTTTGAATATTATCTTGATGATATATAAACAATTGATGTGGTGGAAGAGGAACTTGAATTGTCTCTTGATGAAGGTATGCAATTTTAAAGAAGAGAATGATTTCTCTACATTGGAACCCATTTATGACAAAGGTTTCACACTTTTGAAGGATATGCATGATACTACCCATATGGATGATTCAAATGATGAAAATTATTCACTTTTTAATCATTTTGGTGAGTTAGTTCATTCTCCTACATCCTACAATTCCATGTTTTGCAACATTAGTATCAATGAAGTATGGGTGAAAGGGTTCTTTTTGATGGTGCCACATGAGGAGTATGGAACTCCTAGATTTACTTTTTATGATGACATGGTTGTAGCACATTATTATTTACATTTTCAGTAGAATCCTTTTTTACATTATTATTATACACATCTACATGGGTGCACCTATGATGTTCACTTGAGTCCCTTGGAGACTCATGATTTTCCTTGCTCCTTGCCTAGTCTATTTGATGTTGAAGGAACTTCATCCCACACTTGGGTGAAGAGATATGTTATTGAAAAACATAATTATGGGAAGAAACATCCTCTTTTATTTCATGATGATATACATATTAATGGGTGTATTGATGAGACATATTTGATCCACTTGAAGTCTTCATGTTTCTTTGCTCGTTATTTGGTTCAGACTTTAGTGTAGATTCTTCATTCACTTCTTGGATGAAATAATACATGGCTGAATATTTTGATGCATATCACATCATTTTGGATCAGAATTATAGGACATGGTATCCTCTCCTATGTCATTGGAGAATATTTGATTGGTCACTTGAAGCGTGTATGCACTTGGCAAACAGTGGTATACTTACTTCAAGGTATAAGCACTTTCATGATCTTTTGATGACACACCTCCTTGATGTACATTTTTATTATGATGTTATGTACTTCGATGATATAAATTATGTAGTCATGATGTTTTGAATAATTCATACAAGATAATGGGATCTCAGAATTCTCTTTCCTAATGGTATGGGTTGGATAGAACTCTTAATTGTTGCAGTGCAATACAAGCAATGGGAACTTGGGATAGTTGTTAGTCCCATTAATTTGAATTTTTTTGGGAAACAAGCAATATGGAAGATGGATTCCACACTTAATAAAGTGATTTTAATCAAATTAGTGCAGCATAAATCGTGGTGTTTCCTCTCTAAAATGTTAATGGAATCTCAAAGAATCAAGGTTGGACAACTTAGGGGCAAAACTTCAAAGAATCATACAGAAAGAAGGTTCTTCAACACCCATGTTTGAAATTACTTGAGGACAAAAAATATTGGGAAGGGAGGATCTGTCATGTNTTGGACAACTTAGGGGCAAAACTTCAAAGAATCATACAGAAAGAAGGTTCTTCAACACCCATGTTTGAAATTACTTGAGGACAAAAAATATTGGGAAGGGAGGATATGTCATGTCACAAATTTTGCATTGGGTCACAATGGCCTAATCACATTTTCCATATTCATGATATTTTGTCAAATTGATGCTAAGGGTCAAATAATTCCCAAGGAGGAAAACTACTAGTATCCTAGGTTGGGGGTGGAAGCTTTGGGATTTGGAATAAGGGGGAAAATAAATGATGTTTGAACATTAGAATGACATAAATATTTAATAAAGGAGATAAATAAATAAATACAAGGGAAAATAAAAGTGGAAAGTGACCATGAAGACACATAGAGAATGTGGGACCCACACAAGCTAGATTTTCTATGCCACATGGCATCCTCCTCTTTAATTATCCATAAGAATAATAAGGGTATTGGAATGATTTTTAAGGTAAATATACTTGGCATGAATAAATTACGGTCGAACTAGAGTGGAATAGTAACTCCCATGGAAGAGGAAGAGGCATTTTGGAGCTAGTGAGACACTTGGACTATATTCTCTAGCTCCATGACAACAATGATGAAAATGCTAGGAAACCTATGAAACAAATAATATATTAATGCTTAAATATGACATATATGGAATTCAAGGTCGAAATAAATCATCCAATATGGATCCTACTCAAATTGGGGGAAGATAGAAGGTTAGGAAAGGGAGGACACATGGAAAATCTTGAGCACACACCCAAATTGGAATTGGCTTGATTTTGTGGATGGATTGGTAGCATTATAAGGATAAGTATGTTTATAAATTATAGGAATCAACCAAGCTAATGTATTTTTTTCATTTGATAAATTGTCATTTGTGAATTGTGAGAGCTAGTGGATGACTAGTTTTCTTGTCTTAGCCAATTTTGAGGGGGAAAGATTCCCATCCAAATTGGTGTTTGGAGAGTCCAATCGGGTATTTCATATAGATTTAATGGATTTGTATTCACATTTTTAAGATACATTTCAAGTCTTGGTTCCTTCTATTGCAACACTTTCTCTCAACCATTTCCCGTTTTTATGGCATATTCTTGCTCATGTAGGGATTGCGCTTTGGGTGAGCTATTGATCTCTTTGGGGAAACTTATAATGCCCCATTATTTTATGTTATGATTAAAATTCTCTGTATTGAAAGTTCAGAATACTATCAGGTCTAAATACTGAAATATTTCATGTAAAAATGTTGATCAATGAAAAAATAGTGCGATTTCCCCACTATCTTGTTGTGAGCCAATGTAATGTTGATGGATTCAAATGGATAAGTAAAATACTGATGGTTTATGGATGATATTCATTTATTTAAAATTTCATATGAATTTTATGTTGAAATAACCAAAATATTTCATGTATAAAGGTTAAACAATGAAGAGATAGTGCCATTTCCCCGCTACCTTGTTGTGAACCAATATAATGTTGATAGATTCGAATCGATAATTAAAATACTGATGGTTTATGGATGAATGGAATTTAATTGATATATTATATGATTTTAATGTTCAATTCATAAGCATTTGGATTTATTTTTTTGAGTTTCATAGCATTTGGAGAAGTTTTCTTATCATTCCCCCCAAGGTTGAAACTAGTCTTTTTGCATGTGATTTAAGGGAGTTATAGAAGACATTAAAAGTGGAATGGTGAAGCATATTATTTCATATTGATTTAATTTACATTTCCCCTCATTCCATTCAAAAATTTGTGTTGTCTTGAGTGTATTTGAGAATCCATTTTCAGTATTCATTGTGGGGGATTTAGAACCCCAAATTACTGGTCAAGACTCCTACCTCAACCAGAATCTTAAACAAGTTTGCAGAAGCCTTTAGAGGGTGATACATATTCCATGAAAATCATATCCAAACATAAATATTATTCATATACATTATTTGGATATTTGGGAGTATTTGGACCAATTTGGAGACTTAGACATCAAAACTAGTCAAGGGTCAAAATTGAGGAAAAAGTGAAAAATTGGTAATTGTAATAAGATTTAGAAAAATGGACATTACATAGTCATTATATTGATGAAAAATGATCCATTTGGTGTACTGGTAATCATAGTTTACCACAAGGTAATACTATTCCTTGACGACATCTATAAAAGAGGCCGAAGTGGGATTTGTCTCAAGAATTCTAGACTCGTTTGATGAATTTTGACCCCAATATGTTTCAGAATTTTTTTTGGGATGGGGGATGAACTTGAGGAGGGTAAAGGTGATATTTTCCATGTATAAAAAATTGTGGACAGAGAAATTCCCTTCTTGAAAATTCAACCCCTTATATAGGGTATCAACATCGATCTAGCCTTCAAATAAAGGAATATCAAAGTTAACTTGTACCTGGAATGGGGTTTCATATATGAAATGCTATCTCATTGAAGGTGCATTCTCAAATATCGACATTCATAAAAGGATCTAGGTGAAACTATCCATCCTATCGTTCCTCTATCGCACTAGGGATTCCTCGAGCAATGATTTGATAGGATCTCCTGCTCCTCCATCTCTCTTTTCTTTTAGCATGGGAGGTTGTTTGGGGTAGAAAGAGTGATCTTCCCTAGGTAAAACTAGTTCGATACCTGACTCTCTATATCATGTCCTCGTCGGGGACATGCACTGAGAAACAATCAAAGAGAAAATTGCTCTGATACCACTAATCTGGATTTATGTGATAACAAAATGAAATAACATATATACAATCATAGACATATTGTGATGAAAACAAAGGTACAATAAACTCATATTCTATTAAATGGAAGAAATAGAACAAACTGTAAATACACAACTAGAATGGTCGTAGCTATCTCTGAGAAGAGATGTGTCTGCTATGCTCATTCATGCCAATATGAATACAAAATGAGGCCAAAAGGGCCT
Source organism: Pseudotsuga menziesii (assembly GCA_001517045.1). Lineage (NCBI taxonomy): Eukaryota > Viridiplantae > Streptophyta > Pinopsida > Pinales > Pinaceae > Pseudotsuga > Pseudotsuga menziesii. The sequence goes on along the minus strand of LPNX010722848.1, from coordinate 37,856 downwards.
ATTTATAATAAGAATGAGGTAGAGAACCCTAAAAGTCCAATTCATAACCCTAGAAGATGAACTGTCATAAATTTTGTGACCCCAAGGTGGTTAGTTGAACAATCAACTTCTCCAGGTCATAAATTTTGCATATGATATTCGATTTGGGTGCTCGATATACCATTGGAAAGGTATATATAAGTTTTACATGTTTTAACTAGGGATAAATGCATGCCATTGGAAGCATTTGGCCCCCTGAATTGCCAAACAATTTGTTTAGGGCCTCAAAACTGCCCCAGAAGTTTGGTACCCAAAAAACCATAGAAAAATAACTTGGAAGATGCCACCATGGAAAATTTCTTTGAGCAATTTGAATAGGTAGGTGGCCATTGATATCCATATGGATCAACTAGGGCATCCTACAAACTTGTTCCTACATTTCTAGGGTTCAAGAATTTTTTCAACACACCTTCTAGTGCAATGCATGCCCCTCACACTTCAACATGGGGCACACCATCCATGGAAACTATTACTAATTCCATAACCAAGAACAAGAGGTTGTGCACCAATCATGCATGAAAAATGTTTTCTCAGTTCAGTCATTATATGCATCATTGTGCTAGACTCCATTTTAAGATGTGTTGGAGACCATCCACCTTACACACCCCATGGTTAAAAAATATTAACCTATTTCCCAACAAATCACTT
>LPNX010722848.1:3210-21919 GCA_001517045.1 Pseudotsuga menziesii | reverse complement strand
TATATCAGAGACATGAGGAAAGGAGAGAACTATGAAACTCAAAGAATAAGTTATATCACCTTAGAACTGCGTAGTTTGACATTGTTTTGAGGAATCAACAGGATTTTCTAGTTTTTTTTGAACTTTGATTTGTGCTTCTCAAGAATATAAGACATGATTTCCATATTCTTCTTGAAACACTTATTATATGAATGAAAACCCTTTCTGCAATAACAACACTTGTATGTGCTCCCTTTCTTCTTAACTTTCTTCATTAAATCTTCATAAGAATCTTCATCTTCAATTTCTAACTTTGGCTTCTTCACATTTTTTTTCTTTGGATTTGACATTATTTTTTCCTTGAACCAAGAGAGAATGATCCTTTATATTGGGAGAATTAAGGACACCCATATGTATCAATTTATCTTTCCCCTTTTTTAGTGAATCAAGAAAATAATTTAAAGGAGACATTTTCCACTTAGGAACAATAAGCCTAGTAGCATGAAAAGTAGACACAAAAATTGAGTAATCAGGACCTAGTTTTGAAAGAATGGAAAGGATTAATTGATCATATTCTTTCTCAATCCCACATTTATTGATAATTAGAACAAGTGACTTGAACTTGGTGAAGAAACCCTCAAGAGATTCAAAATTGCTTGGACTCAGTGAGAATAACTCAATCTCCAATTGATGCGCTCTTAGCTCATCTTGAACTCCAAAGACAGACTCCAATTGAGTCCATACTTGGTTCGGAGTGGTAAAACCATATATATGAAAGAGTATATCAAGAGAAATAGAGAGGCAAAGAAATCCATTGGCTTCATCCAACCTATTTTTCCACTTAGCTTTCTCAATCACAGCATTGGGCTCATTCTCTAAAGCTAGAGTAACTATGTACAATCCTTTATTGTGTAATAGAATGGAGATTTGAATTTCATTTCATGGTATTTGAAGGGATTAATAATTATTGATGAAGGAGAATCCATATTTCTGATTTTATTTGCTCAATAAGAAACTCTCTACAACATGCAAAACAAAGTAGGATAAAATATTGTAAGCTAGACAAGTTATTCTTCAGAGAGGGATAGGAGACTAGATGCGCTCCTTAACTCTGTAGAAATTGATCAACCTTGATTTTATGATACCATGTAGAAATAATATATCAATTCTATGAGCAATGATGCTAATAAGAAGCATGAGAAATAGATATTGCTACTAAGAATTCTCACAAGCTTACATACGAACATAGAGAGAAGAGAAGAGACTGGATCACATGAATGAATAGATAGATATTGGTGTGTATCCTTCCATTTAATAATGATGAATAATAGTGTATGTTTATGCCAAAAATTGTTCCCAGACTACAAGAGAATAAGCCAACACAATCTCAAATATCTCAATAGAACATAATAGGGTTTTTAGGTTTTTTAAGGTTTTTTGGTTGAGAAGTTTGATGACAAGAGGGAATGCATTCATAAATCCAAATAAACACTACATAATAAGCATATAAAGGCTGACATGCATAACATAATAACCATAATCCAACAGAAAACAACACTGAGGTTCATCCACATATGGCAAGCACTCCAAGTATAAAAACTTTAAACCAATAATGAAATTACCAACTGAGTAACTAAAACAATCTATAAATGAAGCTAGAGAACAAAGTGAAGGGTAAAAGAGAATATATTTCATAATCATTCTTTCAAATACACATAAGAGTCATTTAATTATATTATTAACAAGTCTGAAGACCTCCTCTTTCTAGCCAAAAATTTGAACCCTCTATCCTCTTTGTCACATACATTAATACTATCCTCCAAAATTGGTTAAGGAACTGAACCCTAACTACTTTTCATCCTACCCATCGAAATAGTTTTATCTAAATAATAATTACAAAAATAAATTAACTTTCAAAACCTAACTAATAACTAATTATCTTAACAAACTTTATAGATCCTTAGTTGCTTCAGCTAACAAGGATATCCCTTCCAGGGATTGGGCTTTTCTTCTTGCTTTTAGTTGATCTGCTTCCATATCTGCAATCTTTCTAGTTAGTTCTTCATTTTTCTGCTATAGATCCTTGATGGTTTGTTTCAACATTGTAAATTGACCTTATATATTCCTCTTCCTTTTCAATGCCTCTCTTGAAACTACAATCAACTCTTGATAGTGGCTATTCACCTCATCCAAATCTTCTTCGAGTCTTCTGCTTTCCATGACCAAGCCATCATTTGTCTCCTACATGTATTCCACCTAATACTTATATTGTTTTACACTTCTTTGTAAATTATCTTTTTCTGAATCAAAGGTTTTATTTCCTGCTACGGTTTGCTCTCATTTGGAAGCCATGGAATATTTAATCTCTTATCAATTTCTTCATCTTCTGGAAACAATTCTATAGGAGTTTCAGGAAACCTATTTGTTCTTAAGTATCAGATTCACATGGAACCTTTTCCTCAACCATCACCTTCTTTTCTGAGTAAGAAGCCTTTATCTCACCTTCTTGTTGTTCTTGCAGCATCTGACTTTGTACCTCTAGAAATATATCAAATAGTTTAGTATTAGTAAGGATATACTCTCTTTCTGATTCCATTGGCCTTTTACCCTTATTGTCACCCTTATCATCATTTAATTTTTCATTATATGAAGAATGATCTATCACTGTTACTCTTTCTTTGTTCAATTTAGGGTTCAACAACTTCTTCATATTTAGTCCAAGCTTATTTCTAGGTCTGGTTTTCAGTCTCCACACAGAAGCAATCTTCCCCAACATTTTGAAAGTCTTACCCTAATGGGTAACTGAGGAAAATTGAACAACTTTTAGTTTCTTTCTTTTTGGTAATGCTACCTCATCACCCTGGCTGTGAAATTCCTTTTCAGTACAAACCCTAGTTGCATCAGTGGCGAGGACTTTATCATCCTCAAACAAGCATTTCGCATCTTCTGACAGAACTATGATAGGACTTTGTCTTTGAACTTCATTATCCTCTTTCTCATTTGAAATTTTCTCTGCAAGTACAGCCTTTTTAGCAGAAATTGTCTCTGTTGGTGCATCATTTTCAACAGGCTCGGTCTCCTTGATATCCGACTATAAATTTTTTCTCTCATTGTCATTAAGGTGTTGTTTAGATTCAAATTATTCATTTGCATGATCTAAAACTTCCTCTAATTTAACCCTGTCTTCATCTTTGACCTTTACCTTTTGCTTGGGATTTCTGATCAAAGTCTGTCCTTTATCAGCTTGTCTTCTATGAGACTGTCCTTGTAGACCATTTTGAAAACCTGACCAGAAAATGAAATACTCCCAAGTATTTCCCCTACTTTGAAAAACAGTGTTTATGATGAGTTTGATAAGTCCATGATGGAAAATGGACTGTTTAGTATGATTTTGGTGCTCCTTAACTCTGCAAGACATCTGTTGCAAACTCTTCAGAAAGAAGAAGGGAAATTTCATCTTGGACTCATTACTGAGATGCTGAAGAAATATGAAGTGGTATTTGAAACCAAAGGCATATCTACCCTCATAGGTAATATAACTCTGTAAAAATTTAATGGGATCTATCCATTCAGGCTTGAAGTTATGAATGGGTACACCTTTACCCCAATCTGCAATTACACCAGGAAGTAAGTACTTTTGTGCATTGAAGTTGAATGGAACCTTCTTAAACCATAATTCTTCCTCATTCTTGATGCCTATTGCCTCAGCTACCAACTCCTTGGTCAATTTGAATTGTAAAGTATCAAAAGACACAATGTCTTTATCATAGCACTGAGCAAATTTATGGGAGACCTCTGCATGATATTCATCAATCTTTTTGGAAAATGTCAACCATCCTGCATTAGAAAATAACTCTACACATTTTGGAAAATTATCTATCCAACTTAGGTCAGTGGGCTCAGCTCTATTTTTTTTCCGCATTTCTTCATATTCACAATGGTTTACAAAACCTATCGATTATCCCACAATCTTCCCTAACACACAATTCAGGGAATCTTCTATGCCAAATTTCAACAGTCTGACCTAATCACAGATTATAGGGAACTCCAATAGTTTTGCTTTGAATTTTACTGTTTTAAATGATAAATACTTGGATATATTTGTTAATAGTTCATCATTCACAGTCTATTAAGTGAAAAATTCATATCCTTCCTTCGAATTTCAACATTAAATATTTTATTAGAAAATCCCCAAATTAAGCAAACCCTAGAAATGACACACAGGTTACCTACTCAGAAGATCAATACGAGCACTGGAATGCAATCAATTCATTGGTTAGGTGTCGAGTTTCACATTCCACCTATCTCTAACTATCTAGACCACTAAAAATTGTCGCTGCTGGAAATCCCTAATTCCTCATTCAGTTGTAAAAATCCTAGTTTCTCAGCAGTGTGTTCTCACCATGACTTTCAATATCCTTTGTATCCTTCAGATCAAGAACATGCTCTCGAAAAACTCTGCCTCATTCTACTCGCTGTCATCATTCACCCTATTCTGGATGCAGTCGCCACGATATTCCTCATATGATGATCATCCACCTGTTTCAATGATAAACTATGTAGGACATGTATCAAATGAAAAAAATGATGTGATTAACACCTCAGGGACAAGACACCCAAAAAAATCAGACTGAAAATTGATGATTTTGGCATTCACGACTTTCTTGTAGTGCTTTAGTGTATCAATTTTGCTCTGGTGCTACAAGAAAGTCCAATCACATAATTTCACATCATGAGGCCACTAATAAAGTTCAAGACTTGGTTTATATGATTAATCTCATCCTTAGTGTTATTTATAAAACCGTTTAATCCATATATACCTTGTAAAACCCTTCAAGAATAAAATCTAAGCAAAATTTATGAACGCGGGCTTAAAAATAAGAAAAATCAAAATCATGAAAATTAAAAGCTTGAACTCAAAATTAACCTTTATAAACAAAATTTCCTAGAAGAAAAAATACTGGCAAGGTTTGAAAACATAAATAAAAGCATAAAACTAAGGAAGACAAAATCATGACCTAACATCTGGCTCCTATTACGGGATGAAGTACTCCTCGTGAGGATTCAAGAACCTATAAACCAATGCCTTCTTTATTGCTACCTGCTAATATGAAAAATTTCCATTGGTTTATGGAGTCTTTATTGTGTTTTACTCACACCAGTATATACAATGAAAACTAATATTCTCCTAAAAAACTGTAGAAATGCTTGAGGAATCGTCCATTAACTGGACTTGACAATTCCTCACCCTCCAAAGTTTGTAGAACAAAAGTGTTATTTTCCAAAAACTTAGATACTAGGAAAGGGCCAAACCAGAGGTTATCAAATTTTCCATGTTTCCCTTTTTGCTCTTTCTTAGCATCCCACCTTAGAACTATGTCACCTATTGAGAAAGTATTATGTTTGATTTTCCTGTCAAATCTGCCTTTTAATTTCAATCTGTAGAGCTGTGCCTTTTCTTCCACTTTTTCCCTATTTTGTTGCAACTCTATCATTGCATAAATCCTTCTCTGCATATCATTAGGTTCTTCTTGGCAATCTTGAAAAACTTCATCACTGGGATACCCAACAGGATAGGAAAAATTGCATCTGTACCATACACTAATTGGAAAGGAGAAGTTCCAATTGCTTGTTTGAATATTATTTTGTCAGCCCATAATGCATATTTCAACATAGAATCCCATGATCTCTTATTATGCTTCAACAATTTTCTGATACTCTGAATGATATTTTTATCGTAGGACTCAACTAAACCATTACCTTGAGGATAGTAAGGAGTTGAATGTTTCAACAAGATGCCATTCTTTTCACAAAATGCTCCCATTGCCTTAGACTTAAAAGCCTTTGCATTATCTGTTACTATTCTCTGAGGACACCCAAACCTACTGAGGATATTTTCTTCAATAAATTCCATAATCACCTTATCTGTGGCATTCCTTGTGGGGATAGCTTCCACCCATTTGGTAAAGAAATCTGTTGTAGTCAAAATCCACTTGTGTTGTCTTGAGGAAGATGGACTTATCTCTCCTATAAAGTCCAGACCCCACTGCTGGAAAGGGGCACTTACTGCAATTGGTTTTAAAGGTAATGGCAACAATTTTTGTTTACCAGCAAATTTTAGACAAGGAATGCATGCTCTTACCTATTGATATACATATGTAAATAAAGAGGGCCAATAGTATCCAGCTCTTAAGATTTTTTATGTAGTTTCCTTCCAATACTTATGACCTCCACAAGCACCCTCATGAGATTCAGAAATCACTCCTTTAATTTTAGTTTTATCTAAGCATCCGAGTAGAATACCCCCTGGATCCTTCCAAAATAGCTACTGTTCTACCAAACAGTGCTTAGTAGTTCTTAGCTTCAAAGACCTAGTAGCAAATAAAACAGAAAATATACAATGTCTACATACCATATGGATGCTGAATAGAAGTCCACAATATTTTATTTCTCCAGCTCTGCTTGATTTTCTTCTTAAGATGGCTCTTTTGCCATCAAATGCAATCCTAAAGCTTGGCAATTTGATTCAGACAATAGCTTGGCTAAACCTTGTATCTTCACTAGTTTGGTAGGTCTGATATCTACATCATACTCCATGATTTTAGCAATCCACTTGCCTCTTTTTCCCTCGCTATCAGGCTATGTCAAAACATCTTTTATGGTAGCATTAGGCACATATGAAATAACTTTGGAATGAAAAACATAGATTCTGAAGAATTTCAAAGCTTTTACCAAAGAATAAGCCTATTTTTCCAAGATATTGTATTTTAATTCAGAATCTCTGAGAGTTTTGCTGAAGAATGCAATGGGTTGTTCAAGACCATCCTTATTCTTCTTCAATAGAACATCATCTAATGTATCTTCAGATGCAAAGGAAAAGGTTAGAAATTCTCTGGTAAAATATGGACTTACTAATACAGGAGCTTCGGTAAGAGCCATCTTGATTTTTTCAAACGAGTTCTTTTCTTCAGTGATCCACTTGACTTCTTGATCCTTCTTTAGCATGGTTGTAATCTGCTTTATAGTCTCAGCAAAGTTTGGTATAAACCAACACAGAAAGTTGATTTTACTAATGAAATATTGGACTTCTTTTTTACTCCTTGGCAGACTTATCTTCAATATTTCTTTCACCCTTTCTGGGTCAATCCTTATACCATCAGATCAAACTAAACGACCCAGTAATTTTCCTTCCTGTATAGCAAAGTATGACTTCTTTGGATTCAAGGATAAACCAAATTTTCTGCATTTTAGGAAAGTTTGTTTCAAATGTTTTAGATGTTCATCATCTGATTGTGAAAATACAGTAATATCATCTAAGTAAATTACCACAAACTTGTCCTTTTCCCCAACAAAGGCTATATCCATAGCCCTCTGAAAAGTTGCTCCATCGTTCATTAAACTAATAGGCATCTTATCATACATGAAAGTTCCCCAGGGAGTAGTAAAAGCTATTTTTTCTTCATCATTAGGATGCATAGAAATTTGATTGTATCATGAGAAGCCATCAACCATAGAAATCCTCTGTGCCCCAACAACCTTCTGCAATATTTGCTCAATTTTAGGTAGAGGATAATTACCCTTTAGTGAAGATCTATTCAAGTTTCTAAAGTCAACACACAGTATGATTTCTCCGTTCTTTTTCCTAACAGGAACTAGATTACCCACCCATGAAGAGTACCTAAGACGAACAATGATCTTGGCATCTAATAACTTCTTAACTTCTTTTTCAATACTAGGAAGCAAGGCTAGATTAATCCTCCTCAATTTCTGACAAAAGGGTTTAACATTCAGTTTTAAAGGTACTTTTTTTTTTATAATCCCAGTATCATATGTTCTCAATTCTTTATAAGACGATGCAAAGACATCAACATGCTCCTTTAACAATTTAATGTACCTATTTCTCTGTTCTGCTGTGAGTGCTTTCAAAATCTTGACCATTCTAGGATGTTCTGCTCTACCAATGTTACAATCCACCGCATTCTCTTCTGAAGACTGTACAACAGGTTTTAGAAGTGTATCATATTTTGAAAATATCCTTTCTAAAGGTACCAAACCTTTTGGGATGAAATTACCTTTTAGTTCAATAATCTTGTGGCTAGCAATTTCATGTTCAACAATATCTTCGACATCTTCATCCTCATCATCTTCTTCTTGATCAATTAGGGGATTATAAAGCTCATGTGTAAGCTCCAAAAATATTTTAGTTTCAATGTCATATTCAAACACTCACCACTACTTTGTAACATTATCAGGTACAAAAGGTTTGTACCTAACCTCAATGGGATACTTCAACTGTGTGGTTTTGGGAATTCTAAATTATGTAGCTGCTAAGGCCAATGAATCAGTAGTCTGATTATGATCCCTTGGAATATAGGTAATGTTAAAAGCTACAAAATAATTGTCGATCATTTCCCATACCTCATTTCGGTAGACTTTCAGCAAATCCTATTCCACTTGATAGTTGTTCCTCACCTGCTGAACAACTAATTCAGAGTCTCCATATGCAGAAATCTACTGAATGCCAAAATCTTTAGCAGCCTTCAAACCTAACAGCAAATCTTCATATTCACCAGTATTATTTGTAGTAATAAATTCTAATTTATACATCAAATTTGTTGTTTCACCACTCGGGGATATGAGAAGAACCCCTGCTCCAACACCTTCTTTGTAATATGATCCATCAAAGTATAATTGCCAAAGCTCATCTTCTTGTTCCTTGCTGCATTTAACTGGCTATTCCTTTTCAACCTGTAACAAACCAACAGTATTATCATCATCACTAAAATGTAACATGCAAGTACCCAAATCTTTATCAACAGCATACAAAGGATGGTTTGTAGGGTTCTTGTCATCTGTCACAATATAGGAAAATTGAAGCTCTTTGTAAAGCATTTTGTTTTCTCCTCCAAACACAGGAATAGTAGCATATGTTAAATCCATTTGTAAACTTCCACCAACTTTCTTTGCCCAAGACCTAGAGAGAAGTAATTCAAATTTAGGTGTAATATCTGGTACTACCACATCCATGATCACACTTTTCATTGGTAACTGAGCCAAACTAACAACCATATCTTTAATCACACCCAAACACTTTACAGCTCATGAATCAAAAGCATATAGATCATGGTAGGGTATTGTTATACTTAGACCTAAAGCCTCCATGAAAACCTTTGGCATTAGGTTGTGTGATGCTCCTGAATCTAAAAGGCAGTTATGTATCATTTGTTCATGGATAGTCAATGTAATGTAGAATGGAGGTGAAGCACCTACCCCATTCTCAATTTTTTTAGCCAAATCTGATCCAATAAAGATACTAGGATTTTCTTCTTGCAAATTCACTGTATCAGAAAGAGGCTGATTGTTTGCTGAACCAATCATTTTAAGAACTAATTCTTTGTAAGAAAGATTTTTCATTAATTTAGTTAAAGGCATAGGAATCTTTATTTTTCCTAATTCATTTTTCAGATTAAAATTCTGCACAATTTTATTTACCTCTTCAACCTCCATACTCTTCTTTTGCTAATCTTGAATTTGGTTTTTCTCTGACATAGGATTAGATTGTTGTGTAGTAGGTACAACTACCTTCTTCTTTGGGTTTTGTACTACTTGTTTTTGGCCTAACCTCAAATTCAAAGTCTTCTTTGGTTCATTTTGATAGACATCAGCAGCTACAATAGTCATTTTCAGATTTAAATCATCTTCTGTGTAACATCCCCTTGGCTTCGACCAGTGAAGAGGATGCGACTACAAGCTTAATCCGACGGGGCTAAGATCCCATGAACATGGGTATGCTTAAAAATTGCTGAAACAGAATGCTTAAACATGCATAGATGCAATTATCTACCAAGCACAACGAAAAACAACGTTCATTCAAACAAGCATTCTTTCAACATGTTCATTTCATTTTCATTAACAGTAAATATAGAATTGCAGAGGTAAAATACACAAGATCACTTATCTTATGAAGAACTCGATCCGCAAACAGCTACGTCGGTGCAACGTTCCACCCAACCATAGGCCAGCGTGCTCCTTAATCTCTCAGCAATGCTGCCACCCCTGAGCTGGGCATGATTCTCCAAGGAATAAGGGAACTAGCAGGCTAACAGATAGGTAAGCATACTCAAGCATAGCCAAGCCAATAGAGTTGGGTTTATCAGGCCATTAGGGAGCTGGAGAAGGCAAATTGCTAAGCTAGTGAGCTCATCACAGAGCCAAGAACACCTACACCAGAACTATCCTGACCTCTAAGACACCCAAACACACCCAACACAAGGAATCAGTCCCTTCTCTGCTACACAGTCCCTTAGGCCCTGCATTCCCTTCCAGTGCCATTCAGGAGTGATGGAGAAGAAGGCCAGCCCTCTAGCTCTGTCTATGTGGTTTCCAGCCACTAGGTTTATCAAGCAAATCTAAGCCAACATTCCTGCCCCTCTCACAGTCTAAAGACCAACCATTGCCCACAATCAATTAAGTTAGCTGTCACAGCATAAACAGGGAAAACGAATTCTGAGTCATTATTGGCCCTATCATGGCCAAAATGGCTCTCAGGCGAATTTACAACAGCCTCTAGCAGGTAAGGAAGACCGTAACGACCACAACCAACAACATGGGAAAACATAGCCCATCCTGGGCAATGAAATCAACAAGAAAACATATATAGACTGAGCTGGGGAAGAAATTACAGTCTCCCAGCCTGTGGGTGAACGTGAGCAACAATGCAGAACCCACAATCGTCCCGTGAGTACAGGATACAGCCACACTATTCACCAATCCACAGAATAAAACTGCTACGTGGGTAAATCCAGCAAAATCCTCTGCGTGAAGACCAAAAACGGGAAGGAATCCCTCTGCGTGAGAAAGGCACAGCAATAGAGAGGACGCGAATTACAAAAGAAAATCGCGTGGGTAAAACCCAGGAAAAATTCCTGTGCATGAAAGCAGTGAGCGACCAATTGGGAGGTGCGTGAAGGTGAACAGCTACCAAGAGGACGCAAATTTTCAGTGCGTGGGTGCTCAACAACTCATGGAGAGGAAGGAGAATTTCTGTGTGAGGGAAAAGAACAGCAAAATCATGGTGAGAGTGGAATTGCATGCGTGAGTGAAGTCAACAGGGGTGGAGTGTGCATGGGGGAAAGGACTGACAGTCCTGCCACACCCATTCCTAGACAATAACTGCCTCAACTACCAGCAAAGATTATTAATGAAAGTGGTTGGGAGTAAAACAAGGGAAGAAGACACATGGGTAATTTCCCTTATTGGCCAAATTTGACAATTTCCCCCAATCCTTATCCTTGTGAAAATCATGCCCCATTCGATTTAGTTGCCGCAACCGTAGCTGGTTGTGTTCATTTTAATTAATTATAGATGCATATTTACATGGTGATAACCCAAAACGTATGCTGCATGCCTTGATATTCAATCAGTGACAAATTTAAATCCAAAACATAAGATAATCGATCAATGGTGGGGCTTTGGCCTTTAGCTCCACACCATGATCATTACAATATATATATCGTATACATCTAATGTAACGGGGTCAAAACTGGGACATTACATTATGTTTCAAACATATCAGCATCATAGTATTTTGCATTTAAAAGTTCTTGTTTAGTGACAAAACCCTTAGTCAACTGTTCTCCAAAATAGTTCATATCTTGATCTGTGTCTTGAAATAACACTTCCTCTTCAATCTCTTCTTCATCAAAAACATTGTTCTGAAGAGGTGGGGGTACCCTTTGATCCCCAGTCTCTCTCCTTTCTCGCTGTATATCATTATTTCTTCGTTCTCTAGGTATGAAGCGAGGAGCAAAGTGTCTTCTGAATTGGCTCTGATTGTTAGGGTTTCTTTCACCTTCTTGAACGGACTTGTTTGAATTTCTTTCTAGTCCATCATATCTACTGGCTGATTTTGGGCTGCCATTTTAAGGATGACTGACTTTAATGATGTGGAGATTTGACTGGAACTTGGCTGAAAAGCGGTTTTACCAACTTTCAGATGAAATAGAGGAATTTTACCAGGGGATACTATTTTTTCCTTTTTGAAGGATTGAGGATCAGTGAAAACTTGAAAGTTACTAACAGGAATTATGGGCTTCAACCAAGGTGAAGTTTCTTCTTATTTTCTCAAAACATATAAAGGCGATGAACTATCCAACTGATCAGAGTTATATAGGGATGGTGATGACTGAGACCTTGTAATCTTCTTTGCTGTTTTCAGTATCTGTTCTGGATCTGAAACACCCAAATACAAAGGTGAAATAGGTCTGTTTCTAGTTCCAATTCCCCTATTAGCCACTGTGACAAATTGGTGAAAAGTAGTGTTTAAGATTTGGTTGTTTAATTTCACCTCTTAAAACTAGTGAAATGATAAGTATCCCAGGGAAAAATATCTTTTCAACTTCGTTCCTTGGCAAAGGAGCCAAAGATATTTATGCCAAAAATTGTTCCCAGACTACAAGAGAACAAGCCAACACAATCTCAAATATCTCAATAAAACAAAACAGATTTTTTAGGTTTTTCAAGGTTTTTTGGTTGAGAAGTTTGATGACAAGAGGGAATGCATTCATAAATCCAAATAAACACTAAAGCATAAGCATAGAAAGGCTGAGATGCATAACATAATAACCGTAATCCAACAAAAAACAACACTAAGGTTCATCCACAGATGGCAAGCACTCCAAGTATAAAAACTTTAAACTAGCAATGAAATTACCAATTAAGTAACTAAAACAAGCTATAAATGAAGCCAGAGAACAAACTGAAGGGTAAATAGATCATATATTTCATAATCTATATTTCAAATACACATAAGAGTCATTTACTTAGCTTATTAACAAGTCTGAAGACCTCCTCTTGCCAGCCAAAAAATCGAACCCTCTATCCTCTTTGTGACATACATTAATACTATCCTCCAAAATTGGTTAAGGAACTGAACCCTAACTGCTTTTCATCCTACCCATCGAGATAGTTTTATCTAAATAATAATTACAAAAATAAAGTAACTTTCAAAACCTAACTAATAACTAATTTTCTTAACAAACTTTATAGATCCTTAGTTGCTTCAGCTAACAAGGCTATCCATTCCAGGGCTTGGGATTTTCTTATTGCTTTTAGTTGATCTGCTTCCATATCTGCAATATTTCTAGTTAGTTCTTCATTTTGCGGTTGTATATCCTTGATGGTTTGTTTCAACATTGTAAATTGACCTTCTCTATTCCTCTTTTTTTTCAATGCCTCTCTTGAAACTGCAATCAGCTCGTGATAGTGGTTATTCACCTCATCCAAATCTTCTCCGAGTCTTCTGTTTGCCATGACCAAGCCATCATTTGTCTCCTGCAGGTATTCCACCTGATACTTATATTGTTTTACACTTCTTTGTAAATTCTCTTTTTATGAATCAAAGGTTTTATTTCCTGCTATGATTTGCATCTCATTTCAAAGCCATGGAATATTTAATCTCTTATAAATTTCTTCATCTTCTAGCAACAATTCTATAGGAGTTTTAGGAAAACCTAGGTGTTCTTTAGTCTTAGCTTCACATAGAACCTTTTCCTCAACCATCAACTTCTTTTCTAAGTAAGAAGCCTTTATCTCACCTTCTTGTTGTTCCTGCAACATTTGACTTCGTAGCTCTAGAAATATATCAGATAGTTTAGTATCAGTAAAGACATAATCTCTTTCTGATTCCATTGGCCTTTTACCCTTACTGTCACCCTTATCATCATTCAATTTTTCATCAGATGAAGAATCATCTATCGTTGTTACTCTTTCTTTGTTCAATTTAGGGTTCAACAACTTCTTCATATTCAGTTTGAGCTTATTTCTAGGTTTGGTTTTTGGTCTCCACACAGGAACAATCTCCCCCAATATTTTGAAAGTCTTACCCTGATGGGTAACTGATGCAAATTGAACAACTTTTAGTTTCTTTCTTTTTGGTAATGCTACCTCATCACCCTGGCTATGAAATTCCTTTTCAGTACAAACCCTAGCTGCATCAGTGACATGGACTTTATCATCCTCTAATAGGAATTTTTTATCTTCTAATATAACTATGATAGGACTTTGTCTTTGAACTTCAATATCCTCTTTCTCATCTAAAATTTTCTCTGCAGGTACAGCCCTTTCAGCAGAAATTGTCTCTGCTGGGACATCATTTTCAACAGGCTCGGTATCCTTGATATCTAACTGTAAATTTTTTCTCTCATTGTCATTAAGGTGTTGTTTAGATTCAAAGTCTTCATTTTCATGATCTGAAACTTTCTCTAATTTAACCCTGTCTTCATCATTGACCTTTACCTTTTACCTGAACTTTTTGATCAAAGTCTGTCTTTTATTAGCTTGTCTTTTGTGAGATTGTCCTTCTTGACCATTTTGAAAACTTGACCAGAAAAGGAAATACTCCCAAGTCTTTCCCCTACTCTGCAAAACAGTGTTTATGATGAGTTTGATAAGTCCATGATGGAAAATGGACTGTTTAGTATGATTTTGGTGCTCCTTAACTCTACAAGACATCTTCTTCAGAGTCTTCAGAAAGAAAATGGGCAAGTTCATCTTGTACTCATTACTGAGATGCTGAAGAAATCTGAAGTGGTATTTGAAACCAAAGGCATATCTACCCTCACAGGTAATATAACTCTGTAAAACTTTAATGGGCTCTATTCATTTAGGCTTGAAGTTATGAATGGGTACACCTTTACCCCAATCTGCAATTACATCAGGAAGTAAGTATGTTTGTGCATTGAAGCTGAATGAAACCTTCTTAAACCATAATTCTCCCTCATTCTTGATGCTTGTTGCCTCAGCTACCAACTCCTTGGTCAATTTGAATTATAAAGTATCAAAAGACACAATGTCTTTATCATAGCACTGATCAAATTTATGGGATACCTCTACATGATATCCATCAATCTTTTTGAAAAATGTCAACCATCCTGCATTCAAAAATAACTCTGCACATTCTGGAAAATTATCTATCCAACTTAGGTCAGTGAGCTCAGCTCTATTTTTTTTCCACTTTTCTTCATATTCACTATGGTTTATAGCACCTATCGATTATTCCACAATCTATTTATCTTCAAATCATAACAGTCTGCCCTAACACACAGTTCAGGGAATCTTTTATGCCAAATTTCAACAGTCTGACCTAATCACAGAGTTCAGGGAACTCCAACAGTTCTGCTTTGAATTTTACTGTTTTAAATGATGAATACTTGGATATATTTGTTAATAGTTCATCATTCACATTCTATTAAGTGAAAAATTCATATCCTTCCTATGAATTTCAACATTAAGGATTTTATTAGAAAAGCCCCAAATTAAGCAAACCCTAGCAATGACACGCGGGGTACCTGCTCAAAAGATCAATACGGCCGCTGGAATGCAATCACTTCAATGGTTAGGTGTCGAATTTCACGTTCCACCTGTCTCTAGCTATCCAAACCACTTCAAACTGTCGCTGCTGGAAAGCCCTAATTCCTCATTCAGTTGTAAAAACCCCAATTTCTCAGCAATGTGTTCTCACCACAACTTTCAATATCCTTCGTATCCCTCAAATTAGGAACATACTCCTGAAAAAATCTACCTCATTCTACTCGCTGCCGTCATTCACCCTGCGTTGCATGCAGTCGCCACGATCTACCTCATATGATGATCATCCACCTATTTCAATGATAAACTATGCAGGACGCATATAAAATGCAACAAATGATGTGATTAACACCTCAGGGACAAGACACCCAAACAAATCGGACTGAAAAATGATGATTTTGGCATTCGCGACTTTCTTGGAGCACTCTAGTGTATTAATTTTTCTCTTACACTACAAGAAAGTCCAATCACATAATTTCACACCCTTAGACCACTAATAAAGTTTAAGACTTGGTTTATATGCTTAATCTTGACCTTAGTGTCATTTATAAAACCATTTAATCCATATATACCTTGTAAAACCCTTCAAGAATTAAATCTAAGAAAAATTTATAAAAGTAGGCTTAAAAATAAGAAAAATAAATCATGAAAATTAAAATCTTGAACTCAAAATTAACCTTTATAAACAAAATTTCCTAGAAGCAAAAATACTAGCAAGGTTCAAAAACATAAATAAAAGCATTAAACTAAGGAATAAAATATCATGACCTAACAGTGTACATAGATATTACATCCTTGATATGAAAATCGAGTTGTATGGAGACAACTCATAAAGCTCGAAAAGTCTAAACTACCAAAATATAGCAAACCCCCATAGGTGGCTAAAGCACTTCCCAAATCTATCAAGGACCTCATAAATTGGCAAAAGCATGAGTGAGTTGTCAAGGAGATGGAAAAAACATGATAATAATAAAAAATGGAGGAAAATTCATGAAGTATGGGTTGACAACAAAAGCACCCAGTTTCCTAGTTTGACTAGCTTTATCTTATCCATAGAAAAACAAAAAAAACATAATAAAGAAGAATCTGTTGTGAAATGTTTTATACTAATTTTGGATGGTCAAAAGGTGATCAAGATCAACCCAGAATTAGAAATAAATCATTCCTAGGATATAGATGGCTTGTATTGACTTTAAGGTGCAAGTGAATGCCAACTAATTAAGCTAGTGGGTGAATAATTAATCAAATAATGATTAATTATTTTATCCTAAGTTATGAGTTGGTTTAATATATTCCAACACTTTTATCCTATTCACAAAAAATGGCTTAATTCACTAACGAAATCTCGCCAAGTTTTTCATAGCCTCCCATTCTTAACACAATCAAATCTTGCAATGTGGACAGGTCCTCTTCTTCTTCCACCAATCAAATTTTAACTTAATGCTCTTTTGTTTTTATTTAAAAAAAAACTCCATTTAATTTAAAAGGTCAATTAATAAAAGTTAGATCAATTAATAAAGGTTGTTGTTTTAAAAATTATTTTATAATAATGATTTTTATAATAATTTTTATTTAAAAAAGTTATGTACTTTATCCATATATTTTCTTTTTTACCCATTAAGTTGTTATGCCGGTATTTTGTCCTCTACAAAGCCACACTAAGCCCAGCCATCATGTTTATTATTGAGTCATCCACTCAAACGCTCAAGCTACACAAGTGACAAATCCCATCAGCCAAGAGCCCATGGGTATCTTTAATGGCCCAACATGTCCAATAAATGCAAAATTATTATTTTTATATATAAAACAAAAGACGTGTGCACCAAGGAAAAAATGTGAGTGCCTTTCGTTCTCTAAATCCAAGGCAGTGATAAACACCAATTTAATGTTGAGGAAATATAGAGTAAGCTCCCACGTATGAGTTGGTTGATATGTGTACTCTCAGATGATTGAAACAATGCTCATCCATACATCCAACTGTAAAAAATATGCCAATAGCTGTCGATTTCCTCAACAAGTGTATGGAGTTTGTGCGCTAAAATCTAGTTTAAAGCTACACCAAGATGTTGATTTCATTTTATAAATTGACTTGTAAAATGTATAAAAAATGTTGTCTGTATATGCTATGGTTGACATCCATAATAAGACAAGCATGGTAGCCAAATTTCCGACAAATAGTATACCATGTCATTGTTAAAGCACTATGGTCATATGATTAATTCTTTATAAAGTTATTTTGTCAATATTATGAGGATAATTAACATTTATTGAGATCAATTTTGGTTTATTTGAATTAAAAAGGAAAATACTTGGTTTACTTTAGAATCTAGTTTTGTGCTCAAAAAGCTTGCCTCCCATGGCGTTTAAGGAATAGACCAATACCCTATTTTGCTATGGAGTTCATGAGAGTTCATTCTAATCTTGGCTATATTAATTTTCTTCTGTGAGCTAGTTACCATTGAGAGATACTTCTGATCTAAGCCATGATATCTTTACACCAACATCTCTTGAGGCGTGGTTGGTTTTGATTTGAGTTTAAAAGAAATTTTAGGAAGTCTCTCATTTCCCATGTTATTTATCTTATGCTTGTACATTAGGTACCTAGTCATAACAATGCTCTCGATGGGGAAAAGACAAACTTTTATGAGGAAAATAGGATAAGGCGTATTGCTTTTAATTTTGAGGATATAATTTATATACCGCTTCTAGATTTGCTCAATCTTCCTCCAAGATTCTTTAGAAATGTTGCACCTCCATACTTCACAACCATACAAGTGAGCATTATATATTGCTCATGTTTTTGAAATTAAAAAGGAGAATTATATGGTTACTTTTATTTCAAAGATTCAACTATAATGTAGACATAAAGGAAGCTTCCCGAGGATGAATGCACAACTAAGTTTTAGTGACTCCTATCCATATGTGCCCAAAGATATAGGAAAACTTTCTCTTCTTCGATTCTTGTATTTTATAGGTTGTAAGTATTTAGAAGCGATTCCCGATAATTTCTATCAACTCACTTCAAAGTTCACTACACATATTGAACTTGGGAGATGGGGATTGTGGTGATTGTGCATTAAGGATCCAAGATCTTACAAATTTTTGACATTTAACAGGGTTATATGTTAGAGTGATAATAGGGAGTACAACTGGTACAATGGGAACATGGTTGGAAATGAGAAATTTAAAATGGAGATACAAAAAATCAGCTTCAGCAAATGAAGAGAAGGATATTCTTCCAAATGACATAAAAAACATGAAGAAGCTCAAGACTTTGTTTCTAGATAATTACCCGACTTCAATGTTGCCTAATAGTGTTTATCAGTTTCAACATTTGGAAAAACAAGCTTTGTACCGTTGTTTT
>LPNX010722837.1:109431-214491 GCA_001517045.1 Pseudotsuga menziesii | reverse complement strand
GGAAGGTATACCTTTACCCCATGCACCTCCATGAATTCGTAATACCCATATGTTCTATTAACGCATATGCGATATAACGCACATGCGATATATCGCATATGCGACATGGATAAGCTATATCGCATATGCGTTATATCGCATATGCGTTATTTGAAAATTTAAATATTTGGCGGGATTAAGGTTTGGCATTAGGTTTGGAAGCAGCTTCAGAATACCGAACCTATTGGCTAGGACAAATCAACTAGGGCTATTGCTCAAGTCTTTTAGAACTCTATCAATATGCTCAGATTAGAACCCGTGTTTTGATATGACATACACAATATTTTTTTATGAAAATGTATGATATTGTAGAGTACGAAATGACGATTCTGAATATATAATTTTTTCCTTCAAAACTATGTTTTATTTATTTATAATTATTTTTCTAAATGACACACGTTAGTTTTCGAGAATACATACATCAATTATTTCTTATATAACTTTTGATTTCCACCACCATTTCCCATAAAAACTATATGGTGCACTAGACGAGATCAAGCTCTGTGATCTTATATTAAGAAATCAAGGATTTCATTAATTTTTGCCCCTAAAGTGTTGCACCCGCACATAAGGTTTTAATTTCAAGCTTTTCTGACTTCAATAATTAATAATAATAAAAAATAATTCATGACAAATTCCGAATAAATAGTGTTTCACTAGGCCCATATGTCCTTTATATGTCTACAATATTTTATCCCAAATGGACATCATTTACCTCATATATTGCTGCACCCGCACAAACATATATGTTAAGATGTGCTGAAAATTTAAAAACCCACTTTCACGGAAACTAATTTTATAATCATTTGCACACATTTTCTCTGCATAATCCCTATATATTATGAAATCTGATTCAATTACCTATCTTTTCTCTTTTTACTTCATCTTCAAATAAGTTAGGGAAGTACCCCTAATTGTCACCTAAAATCAGAGTTTTCCGTTTATTCTAGTATTATGTGGCATCTAAAGTGTCCTTAAAGGAGTCCATGATTGTGCATCATCCCATGTGTGTGGGGTCAAATAGAGATTACATCTAGTGAGTATATAAACACCTATTGTTTTTTCATCTTTAACAATTCTTATTATTTTGAAAAAAAAGGAAATTAGTAGATTTTCTTCCTTCAATGAAGCTTATTATTATTCTTCAATTTTGAAAAGGATAATGAAATAGATTTTGAAAGTGCAATTAGTGGAATAATTGTATGGAGACATTTCTAAAAACAAAATAAGATCATTATTGTTTAATGAATTTGTTAAGCAAATTGTTTGTTTTGAGGCTAATTGACTATCAAATCTAATGATAAATCCTAAGAACCTAAAAGAAAATAATATATCATTATTTGAGAAGTGAAATAGAAATGACCTCTAACAACACATAGGTTTAGGTTAACAAAATAAACAAAACATCTTTTAGCAATTTTTTTGTAATTATTAGCAACTCCATAAAGTTTGATTAATTATAATTGTGTCTCTATTAAGAATTTATTAATTTTTTTTATTTATTATTATGATCAAACATTTCATAATTGGTATGATCAACTTTACCCACTATTTATACAACCTATAAACTTGTTATAATCATTTTTATTTTAATAAGAAAACAATGATAAACTTCACAATATTCTCATTGATTTTTAATTATATTTATTCATTATTTTTCCATAAAATGTATATTATCCTTATCACTATTTTTTCCATAAAATATATATTTCATAATTAACATAATTGACTGAATCAAACAATTATTTAATATTTTCTTAATCATAACATCTCTTTGCAACAAATACCTACATTATATATTCCACCAAATACGATAAAAACAAAATACTAGAAAAACATAAACAATGTAAACAACTCTACATTTTATTTGTGAAAAATGAATATCAAAACATAAACTATGTAAACAACTCCAAATCTTCATATATAAAAATGGACGTCTGATTTTTACATAAACTAAACTGTTGAGAATAGAATGATATCCATTCTTTTGCATCTCTTAAACGAATTGAGAACGTTAAAGTCAACAATATTTTAGTTACTTAAAACTTCATAACTATTGTATGATTTGTTAACCATACAAAATAGATCTTAAAAGAGTTGAGAACGCTGAAGTTAACAATGTTTTAGTTACTTAAAACTTCATAACTATTATATGATTTGTTAACCATACAAAATAGATATGAAACAAGAAGTTAATATTTTATATATTTTATAGAAATGTTAAAAAAAAATTCCTTTCTATGTTTTAACTATTTTATGATTTGTTAACAATACCAAATAGATATGAAAAAAAAAAGTTAAAATAGATATGAAAAAAAAAAGTTAATATTTTATAGAAATGTTGAAAAGAATGTTTTATTTATTTTTATGACAGGAAGACAAAAAGTTAAAGAGTTGCTAAATAAACTTGTATTTATTTTAATAATTTGCTTAACTTGTAGAAAATAAACTTATATTTATTTTAATAATGTAACTCTTCTATGAAAAGATCGATAATGTTTAAACCATTAACTTGGTTCAATGACATGCATAAGAATGATCTATGAATTAGTCGAATGTCTCGCAGGTCTTTGCAGCCAAGCCCAAACGATTCTTCTCTGGATCATATAATATATAAAAGTTATTATGTCAATAGCTCCGTAAGGAAGGTCATAATAGGTTCTATGCAATCACTTGAATTGGTCATTGCCAAGCAGTATGTCTCGGAATTTGTATGAAAATCCCAAGCGTTGAAAGTTTTGTCAGAAGGAAGTATTATATGTAAGCCACCCTTAAATGAAATGCAAGCTCAGAAAACTTAATTAATATTCACCTCACTATAAACAACGTAACAAAATCCAAACAGACAGTCAGCTTCAACTTTATGAGATCTTCGATATCTCTTTCTCGTCCGAGAAGCAAACACAACTTTAATTTGGTTATAGATTTCACTGGTAAAGTCAGTGAAAAAGTGCATGAATTTGTTATAGTTCCACCATCACCATTACTGTCAAATGCCAATGGCTTAGGCCGCAGCTTTAAGCGATTTCCATCAATACTTATCTCTGTTAGACAAATGTAATAGTATATTATTACTTTGGATCTGCACATTTTATAGGCACAACAGAAAGATGAATTTGTGGAAAGAAAACCCCTTTTGCATTCAAGCCGGTGGTCCCCGTTACATGTATATTTTTGGGTAAAGGTGTCTGTCAGCGTGAAGCCACCACTCCCTAGGATTTGTTAGCCAAAACCAAGCCAACTAAACTTGAGTTTATGTTAATATTAAAATTTAATTTTCACTTTTTCATGCCGACCTCTTTTTCATTTTCACTTGTCAACTGAAACTTGTCTATCTCCCAACTAGACAAGTCTATCAAATTTGGTCGGCCTTTAGACCCGACTGATTTACTTCGACTTACTTATCGGTTATACCGACTGATTTTACCTCGACCACTTGTCACTTCAAAGTCGGCTCACTTCGACCTCTAAGTCGGCTCACCTCTTCAACCTCTCAAGTCAGCTGACCTCTTCGACCTCTCAACTCGGCTTACTCAAGCGACCTTGTCGGTTCACTTTGGTCGAAATCTACAGAGTATTTTTCTTAGTCTAAGAGACTTAAGAAATTACAAATGCTTTTCACCTGTGAGTAAGATAGAGTAAAATGGACACATTAAAAAATCCAAGTAACTTATAAAAACATATGCCCAAATATGTAGGAAGACTTGAGTCGACCAATGTGCCGTAAAACTTGGAACTTTCACGCGCTAAGAAATTTATGGGTTCTTTGATCTTTCACTTAACAGGTGAATGTAAAATACATTTACAGAAGTAAATCTGGAAATAATGTGCGGCCAAATAAACATGCATTCAACCATAAACTATTTCATATATATAACTATGCGGAAATAACAAAGATTTTACAAACTTGTCTGTCGAGACTTGTCGGTCCAGACTTGTCAGACTTGTCGGCTCACTGACTAATCCTTTTACAGAGCTTTGGCTCTTCGATTGAATCACTTACACAAAAGCTTGAGCTTCAACTTCTCTTTTCTCACCCTGAGCTCCTCTGTCTTTGTATTGTGTCTCTATTGTGTCTAACTTGATTTACAATTTCTTTCTTCTATGTATAGGCAACCTAAAGATTGCTTATACATGGGTCGACTAACTCACCATTAAATACTGTAATAACTATCTACCTAACAACTTAACTTCAGAAATAAATTCGACTGGTTTACATTGTCGAATCGTAGACTCTTCCCTCTTGTCAGATTGACCGACAAGATCTTGACTGATACAGACTCTTACAGAGTCGGCTGAGAGTTAGGTACGTATCTGCGAGTAATTACTTTTTCCAACACTTCCCCTTAATTATGAGTAGATGGGGATTTTTTACAACAAAATTTACAAAATGTTTCACAGCTTAGACATGCTATGTTTATGACAGAGTTCACTTTGCAGAACTTGTCATTCCAAGATAACTACATAGATACTAGAATGTGTCATTTTCCAATGGCTTTATGAAGATGTCTGCAAGTTGATCTTCAGTCCTACAAAATTCCAAACAAATTTCCTTGTTGTTCACCAACTCTCTTATGAAATGAAACCTTGTGTCGATGTGCTTGGTTCTCTTATGAAACACATGATTCTTTGATAATGCTATGGCTGACTTGTTGTTGTAGAAGATGGTTGTTGGTTCTTGATGGTTCTATGACAAGTCTTTTAAGACTCTCCTCATCTGAACAGCTTGACATGCAGCACTTGTCGTTGCAATATACTCTGCTTCAGTTGAAGACATAGTTACTATGGGTTTTTTCTTTGAAGCCCATGAAACAACACCTGTACCAAAATGAAATGTGTACCCAGCTGTGCTCTTCCTGTCATCTATGCTGCCTCCATTGTCACTGTCAATGTAACCAATGAGTTTAAAATTTTCTGAGGTTGAATACATAATACCAAGGTCTTTTGTGCCACTTACATACCTCAGAATTCTTTTACCTGCTTCCCAATGTGAGTCTTTTGGTGACTCCATGAACCTTGAGATCAGAATTACTCCATACATAATGTCTGGTCTTGTCATTGTCAAATACATAAGGCTGCCAACAAGCCTTTGGAACATCGTAGGATCTACAGTGGATCCTTCATCATCCTTGCTCAATTTTAAACCTGTTATTACTGGTGTTGGGGTTGTCTTGCAATTAGACATGTTAAACCTTTTTAAAACTTCAATTGCATACTTAGACTGTGGTATAAAAATACTACTTTCAGACTGCTGAACTTCAATGCCTAGAAAAAACTTCATAAGCCCCAGATCACTCATTTCAAATTCACTTTCCATGATTGCTTTAAAATCTACTATTCCAAAATCACCAGTAAATATTAAATCATCTACATACATGCAAACAATTAACATCTTACCTTGCTCATCGACTTTGGTGTACAAAGTCGGTTCACTTTCACTTCTGTGAAATCCATTTTTAGTGAGATAGGAATCAATCCGATTGTACCAAGCTCTAGGAGCTTGCTTCAAACCATAGAGTGCCTCTTTCAGCCTGTACACTTTATGTTCTTGATATGGAACTTCATACCCTTGTGGTTGTCCCACATATACTTCCTCTTCTATATAGCCATTTAAGAATGCCGACTTGACATCCATTTGATGAACATGCCATTTGTTTTTTGGAGCAATGGCCAAAACTGTTCTGACTGTATCTATGTGTGCAACAGGTGCAAACATTTCATTGAAGTCTATGCTGGGTTGCTGTGTGAACCCTCTTGCTACCATTCTTGCTTTGTGCTTCTGCACATTCCCATCAGCATCTTGCTTTGTCTTATAAATCCATTTGACACTGATTACATCCTTGTCTTTTGGTACATCAACTAGTTCCCATGTCTGGTTCTTCTCAATGCATTCTATTTCTTCATCCATGGCATGTGCCCATACTTTGTCTTCAACAGCTTCTTCAAATGTTAGTGGATCATATATAGGAGAAAATAATGCAAAGAGAGAGAATGAATTTGGTGTACCAGCTTCATACATTTCTCGCAGATAGGAGAAAATAATGCAAAGAGAGAGAATGAATTTGGTGTACCAGCTTCATATATTTCTCGCAGACTTCTTGTCTTTACTGGTTCTGTCGATGTCGACCTTGATGAAATGCTTGATGAAGTCTGATGTCCTCTTGGTGTACTTGTCGGTGTAGCTTGAGCTGCTACTTATGTCGATGGTCCTTGTGCTGAACCATGTAGTGGTGTCATGGGAGTCGACGGTGCTGCGACTGGTTGACTTACATGTGGTATTTGAACCACTTCCTCTTCCATATCATCATTGTTGGAATTCAACACAATCTTGACATTTATGTTGACGGCTCCATCCAATGATTCGTTCTCTACAAATTGAACATCTCGACTGATTATCACTTTCCTTGCGACAGGGTCATACAACTTGTATGCTTTTGTGTCTTCAGAATAGCAGACAAAAATACATTTATGTCCCTTCTTGTCTAGCTTCCTTCTCAGCTCATCTGAAACATGAGCATATGCAACACAACCAAAAAATTTCAAATGTGAAACACTATGATTCATACTTGTCCATGCTTCTTGAGGAACTTTGTTCTTCACACTCTTTTTCGGACAATGGTTCATAATGTATACGGTAGTTGTGACTGCTTCACCCCAATATTCATTTGGAAAATGCTTGGCTGCCAACATGCTGTGTGCCATCTCCATGATGGTTCTGTTATTTCTTTCGGCAATACTGTTCTGCTGAGGTGTATACTATGCATTGAATTGTTTTTGTATGCCATGTGTATTGCAAAAATTTAGAAATTAATTTGAAACATATTCAGCTCCTCTGTCGGTCCTTAAGATCTTGATGCGGTGACCACTCTGGTTCTCCACGAGTGCCTTGAACTACTGAAAATAATTGAATGCATCATATTTATGTTTCAAAAAATATACCCATGTTTTTCTTAAGTAGTCATCAATAAAAGTTAGAAAATACTTGCAGCCACCAATGGATGATGTCTGCATTGGACCGCAAATGTCAGAGTGAACAATTTCAAGTGGTGTACGTGATCTATAGGACTTTTCGACTAGAAAAGTCTCTCTATGCTGCTTGCCAAAAATGTAGCCTTCACAAACCCTCTCTGGTCTGTTGATCAATGGTAATCCCTTCACCATATTCTTTGTGTGCAGTAGCTTCATCCCACCAAAATTCAAATGTCCAAATCTGAAAAGCCACAACCAGGATTCATCCTGAACTTCTGTATGAAATGCAGCTTGCAAATTAGCGTTGCCATTTTCTTTCTTGTTGAGGAGCTCGACTATTTCTTGACTTTCTGCCTTGAATGCAGCTCATGTGTTTATCTTCCCTTTCATGTCGGGAACTATCCTCAATGGAAACAAGCGATTGCTTGTCATTGGCACTTTTGCTATCAGCTGGTTCCTTAGTTGCTTGTCTTTGATCACACAGTGATCATCTTCCATGTAGACTTTGTAGCCTTTTTGTATCAGTTGTCCAATGCTTAACAAATTATGTTTCAGACCTTCGACATGATATACATCAGGGATATACTTAATCCCCCCCTGTTTGGTTAGAATATCAATAGTGCCTTTTCCTAAGACAGTAACTTGGACATTGTTTCCAAGTGTAACATCAATTTGAACTGAATTGTCTAGACTGGAAAACAAGTTTAAATTACCAGTCATGTGATTGCTGCATCTTGAATCTAAGTACCATATGTCATGTGGACTTTCTTGAACAACATTGCATTCGAGTGGAGATGTCGATTCCATTAACATTGCACTTGTCGAAGTGCTGGTGTTGGTCGACTGACTTGGGCTTTGCCTTCCTTGGTCATATTGTTTCTTCCTGCATTCATATGCATAATGACCAAACTTCTTACAGTAATGACATTGAATTTTTTATTTATCAAACATCTGGCCACTTGGTTGACTTGGGTTTTGATTATCTCCTCTACCACCGACATTTGCAAGACTTCTGCCTCATCCTCCTCTTGAAGAACATCTTCCTCTATTGCTGAAGTTGTTTCTCCCCCTGCCTCTACCACGGCTTATGGATATCTGTGTTGCGAATGCACCTTCCAATGATGTTTGTGTTCTGCTGAGTCTGTGTTCATGATTGATGAGTGAAGCTTGCAACTCATCAATGGTAAATGTCGTCATGTCTATGTGCTCTTCTAAGGTCACAACCAAGTTTTCAAATCTTGGGGGAAGACTTCTGAGAATTTTTTCAACAACCCTTCAGTCTTCTATGGCTTCTCCATGATATTTCATTTGGTTTATCAACCTAACAAATCTAGTGTAGAATGTGTCTAAATTCTCTGAATCTTTCATGGACAGAGATTCAAAATCTCTTCTCAGAATCTGAAGCTTGGATGTCCTTACCTTATCCAAGCCTTGATAGGCAATCTCCAATGTATCCCATGCTTGCTTAGCATTAGTTGTGCTACTACTCTTGGGAGTATGCTCTCATGCATAGCTTGATGTATGTAAAACAGAGCTTATCCATATTTCTTCCTCTGTTCCCTCAAGACATCTTTCTAATCCTGTGTGAGATTGTTATATGTTGTCATGTCTATTGATTCTGCATAACCATGCTGGACTATCTCCCAGACATATTGACCTCTTAATAAAGCCTTCGTTGTTAAAGAACAATATTCATAATTCTTTCCTGTAAAAATTGGAGTTTGTAATGAACCAGAAGTGGAAGCCATTTTTAATTTTTTTAATTAACTTTCATTAGAAAATTAAATATGCACCTTTTAAGACAAGATTTCTTTCTTAAAACTTGCTCTGATATAAACCTTGCTCTGATACCAGTTAGCCAAAACCAAGCCGACTAAACTTGAGTTTACCACTTAGTTAATATTAAAATTTAATTTTCACCTTTTGACGCCAACCTCTTTTTCTTTTTCACTTGTTGGGTGAAACTTGTCTATCTCCCGACTAGAAAAGTCTATCAACTTTGGTCGGCCTTTAGACTCGACTGATTTACTTCGACTTCCTTGTCGGTTCTACCGACTTATTTTACCTTGACCACTTGTCACTTCGAAGTCGGCTGACTTCGACCTCTAAGTTGGCTCACCTCTTCGACCTCTCAAGTCGGCTGACGTCTTCGACCTCTCAAGTCGACTTACTCAGTCTAAGAGACTTAAGAAATTACAAATGCTTTTCACCTGTGAGTAAGATAGAGTAAAATGGACACATTAACAAATCCAAATAACTTATAAAAACATATGCCCAAATATGTAGGAAGACTTGAGTCGACCAATGTGCCGTAAAACTTGGAACTTTCACGCGCTGAGAAATTTATGGGTTCTTTGATCTTTCACTTAACTAGTAAATGTAAAAGGCATTTACACAAGTAAATATGGAAATAACGTGCGGCCAAATAAACATGCATTCAACCATAAACTATTTCATATATATATATATATATATATATATATATATATGCGGAAATAACAAAGATTTTACAAACTTATCTGTCCAGACTTGTCGGTCCAGACTTGTTAGACTTGTCGGCTCACCGACTGATCCTTTTACAGAGCTTCGGCTCTTCGATTGAATCAATTACACAGAAGCTTAAGCTTCAACTTCTCTTTTCTCACCCTGAGTTTCTCTGTCTCTCTATTGTGTCTCTATTGTGTCTAACCTGATTTACAATTTCCTTCTTCTATTTATAGGCAACCTAAAGATTGCTTCTACATTGGTCAAATGACTCACCATTAAAGAGTGTAAGAATTATCTACCTAACAACTTAACTTCAGAAATAAATTCGACTGGTTTACATTGCCGAATCGTGGACTCTTCCCTCTTGTCAGACTGACCGACAAGATCTTGACTGATACAGACTCTGACAGAGTCGGCTGAGAGTCAGCTACGGATCTACGAGTAATTAATTTTTCCAACAGGATTTTTCTTAATATTCGTTTGCATCCCTCGCTTCAGAGCCGAGGCAGGATCCTTGGAGACCTGCACCATCTTGACGAGTCACTGGGGCAATTGAAATTAGGTTGGAATCGAGTGGAATTTATTACTTTCATGGAGGGAAGGAAATTCAAATTCGCTTGGAATCTAGTGGCAGGATAGGACATATGTCATGTATGATATGCATGGACAGGGNCGAGTGGAATTTATTACTTTCATGGAGGGAAGGAAATTCAAATTCGCTTGGAATCTAGTGGCAGGATAGGACATATGTCATGTATGATATGCATGGACAGGTATATGGCATGCATGATATCGCTTCCTCAACCGACAATGGACCGTGGATGTAGTCAGAAAGCTCTTGCCGAAAAATGAGATGCACACGGAGAGTCACAATCTACCAAAGCCCCCGCAACATTAATCACTCTACTGCGGGGGGCCCTTCTTTTTCTGGATCTTGCAAGCAGCACACGGAGATGTGACTTCGCTCATTTGGAAAACAATTCCAGTCTACAGTTCTATTAGCAACAACTTTCACAGCATTTTATTTGCCCTGTCAACAGAATATATTCTACTACCACTGCTTCCCAGAGTATTGATTACCTTTTAGTTTCTTTGTGAAGTCCCATCTCTTTCTTAAACGCGACAAAATAAGGAGAAGAAGGAAGAAATACGATTACTAAAATACTACTAAAATTCGAGGAAAAACGATTACCTTGGAAATACTACTAAAATTCCAGAGATGGGTAAGGTAATATTGGGAAGCCTCAATTAAATGTCATTATCTGGGCATGGAAAATCCAAAATAAAGAAAAGAAAATGAAGGAATAAGAATGATAATCTTACAAGTGCAGTGAAGAGAGCCTCGGTAGTGGATTCATAAAGAACGAAGGCAAACTTTCCAGCGAGATCTCTGACGACCTAATCTGCATGGTAAAGGCCCTGTTCTCTGAGCGTCCGACAGGCTTCTATGACAATAGCCACTTCATTTGCAGTTTTGTTGAGATCATATCGTTTCCTCAACATCTCTACATTATCCAAGAAACCCTCGAATATGCAGAATATGTCATCTACAACTCCGAAAGATCTGTGCCATTCAAGAACCACATACTATAAGAAGAGATGTACAAAAGAAGAAATTAAAGAAAAGAAGTACGAAAAGAAAACATGCCTGGTGTCAAGAGAGTCTGGCTCAATTGAGTGAAGGCCATGGCACCGAGATTTCCAAGGTTAATGCAGATGCTTCCAGAATTGGCAGAGATGAAAGACTGAACCAAATTGATGTCGGTTTTCCTCTAGTCTGCCTCAACATGGGGGCTCGTCAATTCCTTAGGGCCTTGTGCCACAGATCTCTTCAATACTGTTAGCATTTTCATTTTCAGTCCGAGACAACCTTAAAACCAAACTCTGCAACTTCAGGATCTTCTAAACTGTTGAGTATCTGTCCGAGGGAGTGGACTGTGTGTGGAGCATGGAGTTTGAATCATGGCGCGGTCGAGAAGCCCGAGACGGAGGGAGTGGGTGGAGTCTTAACTGCATGGCGTGGGATGTCAAGGAGGTGAAGACAGCGACTCACGGCGGATAGCGTGACAACGACGGGAGCACAACAGAGGGACTGTAAATGGGGTGGCAACGATGGTGGGTGAACGGGGGCCGGCGACACTGAAGAATTCCGGTCCAGTGGTCAGACGGTTGAGGCGACGATTGCCGCCGCGCAAAATCGTCGCATCGGTAGCTTACTCCCTTGCTTTAGGTTTTAGTACTACGCACTACATTGCCCCCTGTCTAGTCGCTTTGATCATGTTTTAAATTTTCCAGGAATGTATGCTTCGCACTACACTGCCACCCTGCCTAGTCTGATTCGCAATAAATACCAAATCACTATACGGCATAATGGCATGACCAATTAAAGGAGTAAGCTATCTACCCTACCATTTGCACCGGGCCCACCTCACGCCATCGGGTGATAGCTTACTCTGTTAGTAAGACCAAGAACAACCGATTCCAACACCTACTTTCACACCAAGTGCTCTCGAATTCATCCATCCATAAATTTAGCCATGCAAATTCTTGTTTTTTAAGTGCAAGTTTAAAATTGTAAGTTTTGATTGGAATTTTTATGAAAATTGCAAATGTATGTTTCGAAGTGTATAATTTTAGTCAACTCCATAAAAATAACTAGAAAGATCTAAATCATTTGCGTTATCAAATCCATAACAATTGAATTTCAAATTACAAGTTTTTAGAACACAATTTCAGATTAGGTTAAGATCGGTTCAGTCTATAGATTCAATTTGATTTGGTAAATTAGTATTCTTCATTATTGCATTATATCTAAGTGTAATAATAGTTTGTTGTAGAATTGATCTCCAATGAAAATGCAAGGAAAAAAGTAGAATCTGTTGTTCTTGGTCTCAGTCTCACTGTCACATAAAGATAACGGAGTAATCTATGAGGCTACTGAGTGAGATGGCCGTGGTGCAAATGGTCGGGTAGATAGCAACTCCCTGGTTAAATGTTAATAATAATAACAAGCACGATCAACAAAAAAAATCCCGAGATGGTGACGTCAATAGGTTCTGGCCAATAGCCAAATGACAAAATAACAATTTAAAAAAATAATAATGATACAAATATATAAACATTGTAAATACAAATGTATGTTTTAAAGATTTAAAAGAAACTAATCCAACTGACCTATATATATATATATATATAAATATATATATATATATATGACACTATATATATATATATAAAAATATATATATATATATATGACACTGGACTGTGGCTAAGAAAATAATCCCAAACCCAAGCCTATATATATAACACTGGACTGTGGCTGAGAAAATAAACCCAAACCCAAGCCGCCCAAGGCTAAAGGCTAACCCTGGGTGGTCAAGAGTAATACAAGCATAGCCATACTCTGAAAATTCCTCTCAAATGTTTTTGCATACCGAGGAATGAGCCAAACCAAACCCACTGGAGAAGAATCTAACTGCATTATGGGTCTCGAATTCTGATATTTTGTTTTCTATAAAAAGATAATATATACTAATAAATAAATGTAATATGTATGAATAGTAAAGCAATAGATTTACATCAGGGAAGCCAAAATTTCTTCTAAAATTGCACAGAAAGCAGTAAGAAGAAATACAACCACAACCTATCTTCCATAATTTCTACATTAGTTCAAGCTGACAACAATTAAGTATTAAGTGAAATATACGAGTTTATTTATTTTTAGATTTAAAAAGGATGAAGACATATTACATGGAAAAGAATAATGAAGACAACCTGAAGCAATAAGTGAAACCTTTCTTACCCTTCTGTGATTGGGAAACGTCGTACATCCATTACTGTGATTCCGAAACGTCGTACATCCATTACATCTTGATGCTGGGAATTGAAAGACATAATCCAATGTAGTATAGGAGTGATCATATATTTGACAAGATTTATATACTGCATAAAAAATGAAGCCATTCAAAAGGGAGCATTGTTCGGAACCCGTGACTTTTTGCAGAAGAAAATAACCATGTTGAGGCAACAAGCCTCAGTGAAACCCTCCGACCATAGCATAACCAGCTCTGCGAAGAATTCCTTCCTTCTTTTTTCGCCATTCCTTTCGTCGATGGAAGATTTCCTGAGCTCTAGTGAATAAATTAATTAACAAAGAAGGGAGGCTGACGGGATTTTAGAACATCAGATTAATGTACGACGACTTTTGTTTTCTCCTGTAAATTGCAAAATTCCATAAGCAAGATCTGTGTTGTCTTTTCCTATTGGCGGGTTGGCCATGGCCCATAAGGGGATGGAGGCGCCTCAGATTCTAGGGAGATAGAATTTAAGCACTCACGTGGAGCACAAGTCACGTGCTAGGTCATGAGGAGAAGAACCGTCCCACAGGGTTCACTAACTGCTATACGCGTCGAAGTCTAAACGCCATGCCCAATTCTCCACCAATGCACGGCGGGCTGAATGACAGATAACCTATTGGCATGTGTCCATGGCCATGCAAGTTGCAACCATGCCCTCCAAGCTATATATCATAAATCTGTATATAAATAAATATATATATTAAATAATAAAAAATCTTAATTATTTATGATTACCAATTCAAAATTTACAACCTATGTGCAGTAATAGAGAAAAAATAATAATAACGAAGTAAAGGAGATAACAAACAATGGTAATGGGGAATAATACAATAAATAAAAAGGTAAAATGTAGTAAATGGTAAAAATACAGTGAAAGTACAGTAAAGGGTAAAATTTACAGCGTATGCACAAATCTGCGCAGTCTAGAAGACCCTCGCCCTCAGAATAGAGGCACCAGAAGAGGAGAGGGTGGGTCGTGCCATAAGGAAGATCTGGAGACATGGATCCATACAGAGAGAGGCCCCTTTATGAGGTTTCCTATAGCCTGGGTCAAGTTCCAAAGAACCCTATATTTTCATACTTCATGGCTCGTCCACCCAGGGATAAGAATCTACGCCCAGTTCACACAGATAGATAGGGAAGTGGGAAGGTAGTCAGGCTGCCGCTAGAGATGGGGTAGACGGTTGTGGAGCCTCCCTCTACAAAAGGGTAAGGAAAAATATATATATCGAAGATATGGATCGATTTCTTTGCCCCAAGCTATGCCATAGTCTCCACTAAGCATTAAACTAGCAGCCACCACTCCAAAATATGAAGGAAAACATGAGAAACCCTAGCTAAATAAGTGGAACTACTGCAGAGTATACCTGAAATGAAATGAGACACTACTTGAATCATTCACCCTCGAGGAGTTGCAAAGCTGAGTTCGCAGCTGGGGGAATGGCAGGGTTTGATGAATTCTTTATTAATTTAAATTGCATGTGGGCCAAGTGGCCTGCTTGCAACATAGTCTTCACATGGATGCCCGTAAGTGAATCAGGGTAGACCGATCCAAAACCGTAGTTAAAAATTAAATGTTGGGTTAAATTAAAGACCATTTTAGACATTAAATTATTAAGTTTTTAAATTTGATGCTATAATAAATGCTAAGTTAATTTGTTAAAATTTAAAAATTGAGTTAATTCTAGTTATTAAAATTAAATGTTATATTAAATGCTAGGTGAAATTTAATTGCAACCACATTAAATATGGAGTTAATTTAAGTGTTAACTCAAGGCATTATCGAGACTTTGACTTATAGTTGAAGCGACTAGACTAACACAAAATTTTATAAAAAAGACATCGTTGAGACCTGCATGATGCGCTGAACAAATGACAAAATCATTTAATGAAAACAAAAATGCAAGTTTTATGCCAATTTGAGACGCATGATATCCCTACACATAAATATAAGCATTGTGTAACTAAATTTTATCACCACAATTATTAGATTTCGATAATAACGATCTAATGTTACTGATATTTCAAGAAATATCATGGTTCAAACACATAGAGGACGAAGCCGAGGTCGAGGTCAACCCCCCTCACCGCTGCCACAAGCACCGCCAATTACAACCTTATACACTCCTGAGATGGAGGTCATACTGAGGTCCTTGGAAACCATTATGGCCACGTTGAACATGCAGTCAAAGAGGGTCGTAGATGTCTAAACCACACATGTAAGACAAGAAAAATCTGAGAGGGCACATGGCCCCACGAAGGAACCGCTTCAAGATATTTCTATAGAGATGTAGAAGATCAAAATTCCCTATTTTTATGGAGGACGACCCAATAATAATGTCGAAGCATGGCTCGAAGGAATGAAGAGGTGCTTCGCACTAATTGTGTATACCTATAGTTCCAAGGCTAGAATGACCATCTTTCAACTATAGGGCGATACCCTAAATTGGTGGTTAGACATAAACAAGTAATTGCATATTACTCCTCTGACTATTTCGTGGGAGTTATTCAAGGAGAGGCTCAACATGAAGTATCTCCTAGATTATTACATGGAACAACAAGTAGGTGCCTTTCATGCTTTGGTACAGAAAAACATGACGGTGGAAGAGTATGAAGCTAGATTCATGGAACTAGTAAAGTATCTTCCATACTTGGACTCAGATGATAGACAGGTGGAGCATTTTGTGTATGGAATCAACTACAAGATCAGGGTCGTAGTACAAATGTGGAATCTAGCTTCAGTTGCTATGGAAGTAGAGTATGGTCACTATGCAAAGGATATGTCAGATGCAAAGGGAGAAAGCAAGTTGATAGGGTCCAATGAGTATGTTATAGAAGAAGGAACACTTCGACAATTTTCCATATAGTTTATGTTAGGCTTAAGCAAGTCAATACTAACCGCAAGTGTTCCTCATGCTCCTTCTCATTCTTAGAATATATAAGAATGTCATCTAAGAAGACTTGAACAAAGAGATCCAAGTAATTTTGAAAAACACCATTCATGAGGCTTATGAATATCGCTGGAGCATTAGTCAAACCAAATGGTACCACTACGAACTCATAATAACCAAATTGCGTTCGAAAAGTAGTCTTAGGAATGCCATTTTCTTTAATCCTAAGGAGGTGATACCCCGACCGCAAAGCAATCTTAGAGAAGACTGAAACACCTTTCATATGATAAAAGAGGTCATCAATTATTGGTATATGATACCTATTCTTCACTGTGGATTTGTTAAAATCCCTGTAATTTATGCACAGTCATAGAGATGCATCCTTCTTCTTAATGAAGATCATTGGTGCTACCCATGGTGAGATACTAGGTATAATTAATTGCAAGTCTAGCAACTCTTTTAACTGGATCTGTAACTCTCAAAGCTCTGGGATTTCCATTCTATAAGGAGTCTTTGAGATAGTCTCTACATTGGGTTTTAGTTTGATCGTGAAATCAATCTCTCTTTAAAGAGGTAATCCTAGCAATTCTTTTGTAAAGACATCCTTGAACTCAGATGGTACTGGGTAAGAATTTAAAGTAGGTCCTTTACTATCGCTCACCGTATCAACTACAAACAACTGACATCCTTATATTAATCACCTCTTATATTTCATCACAGAGATGAAATGAATAGATACTTTCCTCTTCAAGCCCTGGATTTGAATTGCTCGACCTTCATCATCAAGGAACAAGACATTCTTTGCATAGCAATCCATGAGAGCTCTATGGACTTCTAACCAGTCCATGCCAATAATGAGGTCATATGTCCCCAAATTGGTGACATAAGAATCCAACTTAGTGTTGCAAACTCCTAATCAACTTGACACTCATTTACCTTAACACCTACAACCTACTTAAACCCTGAAACCATCTCGACCAATTCAAAATCATTGTGCTCACAAGCTGCCAACCCACATTTATCTAATGCATATGATGAAATAAAACTATATGTTGCACCAGGATCAAATAAAATTTTAAGTTTGACATTGTTTACTTTACCAATGGATTCTACTATGGTGGACTGATGTTCTACCTGGTGGTTATGAACAACTGCAATAATATGATGAGTGTTACCAGGACTTCCCATAGGTGCTTTTCCTTCTCTTTGAATACTGTTGGTCTATCCATTAGGAAAATTCTGCTGGAAATGAGGACCTACGCATCCCCAATAAGAGACATTGGGTGGCGCTTGTTTGCTGTCGGGAGGAGGAGTCTGGGACGGGTTCCTTTCCCTGGATCCTCTAAAACCTCTCGATCCTATGTAGGAACTGCCTTGTTTTCATCTTGGGTTTTCATGGATTATTAAATAAGCCCACGGTGACTGAGTTAACTAAAGTGTTACCTCTTGGGGTGAACATGTTACCAAAAGGAGTTTTAATACTTAGGGCATATCATCTCAGGGGAAGGGATCTCGGTGGATCAAAAAAAGGTGAAGGCCATCAAGGATCGGCCAATTCCGAAGAATGCACATGAAGTGCGCAACTTCATGGGATTAGGAGGGTATTATCAAAGATTCATGGAAGGGTTCTCCAAGATTGCAAAACCCATCACCACCTTGCAGCAAAAGGGAATCCAATATGAAAGGAACAATGAATGTGATGCCACTTTTGTTGAATGGAAGAGATTTCTAACCAGTGCACCAATCTTACGGGTACCAGACATGGATAAATACTTCATGGTATGCATCGACGCCTTGAAGCAAGGGTTAGGAGAAGTTCTAATGCATGAAGGTGGGGTAATAGATTATGTGCCTTGTAAATTGAAACCTAATGAGGAATAGTATGCCACACATGATCTAGAGTTGGAAGTAGTAATGTTGGCACTAAAATTATGGAGGCATTACCTTGTTGGAAGGAGTTTCACACTTAAAACAAATCATTAGAGCTTACAGTGTATGTGAGGTTTCCCTACTAGAAATTGCTTGAACATTTGCACTAATTGGAATGAGGACTGCTTGATCTAGGGGCAGAGGCTTGGAATAATCTAGAGAGCTGATGTTTTGGAGGGACATGTAAAGGGGCTGAGCTTGAAACAGGGTATATCCCTCGCATTCTTTAGCAGCGTCGTTGCAGAGGTACCCCAAAAAGAAAACGTCATAATTGTTGCAGTCTTCACTGAAATCATCGGAATATGATTGTTGGGCAGCTGCAAATAACCCATTATTGAACACAGGTATACTGCATGGCAATTGAATTAACTAAACACCGATGATAATAAAAACAGAAATAGGCTTCTTGCCCGTGTAGACTATTTCAAGAAGGCAGTCATTAGAGGGAGTAATTTATGGGCTCTGGGTATGAGGGCATATTACCTAAACATGCCCAACTACAAGATGCATGAGTTTATTAGGAGTTCAGAGGAGTTTATTAAGAGTTCAAATGATTTTATTAGGAGTTTGACTCTTACATGACTGCACATTAGCTAGAATCCTAGATGCTAGAATCCGATATAACTATTATTAGAGTTGAAGTTAAGCTAATAGTTCTAGAACCATTGGAGTTAAGCTAATAGTTGTATGTAATAATCGATGGAGTTAAGATAATAGTTGTATCTAATAATCGACAGAGTTAAGCTCGTAGTTGTATCTAATAATTGAATAGTTGAAGATTAATTTTAATTTTTACAACTATCACTAACTGTACTTATCACACGTTAATTAAGTTTTTTTTTTTTAAATTATTAAGTATTAATTTGGACGACACCATAGAATCAATCTCGACAATACACTTGTCTCATTCTCGTTTAATATTGGATGACACCCATAGAATCAATTTGGACAGTACACTTGTCTCATTCTCATCCGTAGATGAAAATCCATAGAGGGTGATCCACCCCAAAATTCTAAGATATATACGCCTATCGGCCTAATCAATGTTATGAGATTCTTCTTGTAAATAGGCTTGCAATCTAGGTTCTCATCGATCTAATTTTCAATAGAAAGGTAAGTAATGCCAAGAAGATACTTATCATGAATGTTTCCCCATTGGTTTCTCCTTTCAAAACCAAAACTAGGGGCACTCTGGTTGGGTTAATTTCATGCAAGAATGAATTCTACCTACATTCCTTTCTCACATTTTTGGATCTTGCACCAAATCCTCAGTAGTTATCTCTTTATTTTCCATCACAATCCCATGGTTTTAAAACCCTAATGATATATAACTTGGTTGATCGTTTACTCCATTTCTTCAGTGATCGCTTGCGTATTTTCCAAACCTTTAAGTGCCATGAAATTCCTAGGTATCACTTTAACATGAAAGTTCAAAAATCTAGCAAGGCGATGAAATACATGCGCTTCATTGGCTGCCTTGATTTCTCATTTTTCTGTTGACTTCTGACTTTATGGAAGGAATACAAACCCTAGCAATAGAGATTAAGTGGAAATGGTAAGGAGGTTTAACAATTTCACTCGGGCTTTATCTCAATTTGTTGGTGGTTCTCACTCATTGAGTTCAATGATTGGACATTACACTTCCTCAACTCCTACCCTTAACTCTAAGTTAAGTGTTCAACCAAAATATTTGAGAGCTAAAGCAACAAGTAAATCGATGTAACTCACTTTCAAAAATTGGTTATGTGAGGATATAGGTAGAGACCACTACCTAAATAAGAGAAAATACAAAGGATAGGCAATGAACATGCCCCTCGTAACCTAGCTCATTGCTTTTGTGAGGTTTTTTTTTTAAATCTAGTTTGGGAGCTTCCCAACATAGGTTCATAAGTTCAATAAATTAGTGATAGTTTTCATTTGAAAACCACTTCAAAGGACTTTAAAGACTCATTCAATAAGATGTATCTGATTGGGCCCAATGATTAAGAACATGTGTTTCCCAATGGTAAAGAACATGTGTTATCTTTGGGATATCAAAGATTACCTATGAGTTATTAGTATCGATCTAAACTGACCTATAAATTATTGGTATATAAAATTATAGTTATTACATATATCTTAGAAGGTTGCTAAATTCACATAGTAAAAAAAAACAAATTCAATAAACTACGACACTTAAATCTATATTGATATTATCTACCTAACTTAAATCTATATTAATATATGTTAAAAACAACTGTGATAATCATTACCCAAAGGAAGAAGAAACACCTAGCATGATTCTATTCAAGTGAGAGACAATGAATCCCACTAAAATATTATAATAAAAATACCAAATATAATATTATAATAAATATATTGCTTATAAATGTGGACCTTCTTTTTTTTCACATCTGGGTGGAGTGCGTGAGAACCCATGTACATCTTCATTCACAATGATTCAACCTCCTTGTGATGGTGCGCCTTTCATATTACCAATTGGACTTATAGACTTTTATCCCTTGGAAGAAGACTAATTTTGGTCAGATCATTACTGATGGGATTAGTTGTGTATTGGCTAACACTAGCTCGGATCCCCAATTCCATTATTCGATGCCTCGAACGTTCCATCTTCAACTTCCTTTGGGGAAATTTTGGTGGGAAACTCAAAATGCATTTAATGGATTCGAAAACTTTATCAAAACCATATGGATATGGTGGTTGGAATATTAAGAACTTAGAATGGTTCAGCTTGTCTCTCGGAATGAAAAGTTGTTGGTTGGCTCTTACTGGCGATGGTATATGGTCCCATATTATTAAGCATAAATACTTAAAAAACCTGCTTATTGATGACTGGTTGTGCCATCAAGATTTTAGTGTGCATGGAACATCTTACTTTTGGAATGGATTTATTCACTCACTCTCTTAGATCACTAGGCAATTGGGATGGAAGGTGGGGAACAATGAAAATATTAGGATTGGTGTTGATTCTATGGTAGGTCTTAACTTTGATTATACCCTCCCAGAGGACCTTAGAAGTTACCTGGAATATTTTGGTATTTTATCCCTCAATCAGGCTCGAAACTTTGGAGCTGGTACTTCCTCTCAGACATATTGGCTCTCTGCTGATGATTTGGACTTGGGTGATTGTTGGAAGGAGAAATGGACCAATTATATTAAAGTCTTGGACCATGGATGTATCAGACTCAATCATAACATGGCTGCTCTGATTTGGATGTTCAATAAAGCTTTGAGAATGGTCAATGCCAAGATTGATTACGAATTCATCACTTCAATCCTACTCCCACTTCGTCCTGCCAGTGCTCTTAATCTCATTTAGAAGTTCAACATTCCCTTAAAAGTGATTTTGTTCAATTGGTTGTTTTTGGAAAATCGCATTAAAACCTAGGATAATTAATCAGAAAAGGTTGGGCTGGCCCTAACCACTGCTTCTTGTGCAGAGTTGGAGAAGAATCAGTCAATCATCTTTTCTCTGCATGTTCTTTCACCTGCAATATTATTTATAGTTTCTGCAAGACTCTTCATCTATCGATGGATTGTAATGACCCTTCCTTCATGAAAAAATTGGAGTCTTGGTTTAGCAGTGAAAAGGAATTTATTCATCTACCTCTCTTCATCTCTTGGAATATGTGGCTTACCAAGAACATAGTTATATTTGAAGATTATAAGCCTGATTCAACTTTCATCTATCACAATATTCTTGACTAGTTGCATAATTATCTTGTAGCTGTTATAAAGAATCCCAAACAAATATGTATTGGCTTGGAACCTATTATTAAATATCCATCTAGTTTTTTTGATGGGGCCTCTGCAAACATGATCGGAGGTTTTGCGATTTATCTGCAAATATATTGTGATCATGCTTTCAACATTAAGATGGGATGTGGAAAGAGTACTAATACCATATCCAAACTTTTGGCCCTCTGGGAACTGCTCATAGTTGCTAAGGAATTCGACATTCCTTCTCATCATGTCAGAGGAGACTTATCTGCCATTATCAATTGGGTCATGGGAAAAGCAGCCCTTACTCCTCTCAATCTAGAAGGATGGTGTCAAAGTATCAAGACTCTCGAAACATCCTTTCTTTCCCTTGATTTTTCACATGTCTAGAGGGAATACAATGGGAAGGATAATGGCTTATCCAGGGAGGCACTCTCTTTGGCCTCGAGCCTCTTACTTTTCACAGAATCCTTTGAAGATGAAATTGTAGGGAATGGATTAATTCGGCTCTTTTAACTTTTGAGCTGTCCTACTCCATTTGACATCTTTGATGGTATTTTTTATATGAGTATGTAAAATTATGAATTTATGACATCCTTTGGATGTATGAGGTTGACTCTGATCTCCTCTTTTCTCAGTATTTTGACATTCCTAGAGTGCCTCCTTGGAGAAGCCATGACTGGTTTCTTCTTGTATTACTCTAGTAGACATATCATCTATCACAATATTCTTGACTAGTTGCATAATTATCTTGTAGCTGTTATAAAGAATCCCAAACAAATATGTATTGGCTTGGAACCTATTATTAAATATCCATCTAGTTTTTTTGATGGGGCCTCTGCAAACATGATCGGAGGTTTTGCGATTTATCTGCAAATATATTGTGATCATGCTTTCAACATTAAGATGGGATGTGGACAGAGTACTAATACCATATCCAAACTTTTGGCCCTCTGGGAACTGCTCATAGTTGCTAAGGAATTCGACATTCCTTCTCATCATGTCAGAGGAGACTTATCTGCCATTATCAATTGGGTCATGGGAAAAGCAACCCTTACTCCTCTCAATCTAGAAGGATGGTGTCAAAGTATCAAGACTCTCGAAACATCCTTTCTTTCCCTTGATTTTTCACATGTCTAGAGGGAATACAATGAGAAGGATAATGGCTTATCCAGGGAGGCACTCTCTTTGGCCTCGAGCCTCTTACTTTTCACAGAATCCTTTGAAGATGAAATTGTAGGGAATGGATTAATTCGGCTCTTTTAACTTTTGAGCTGTCCTACTCCATTTGACATCTTTGATGGTATTTTTTATATGAGTATGTAAAATTATGAATTTATGACATCCTTTGGATGTATGAGGTTGACTCTGATCTCCTCTTTTCTCAGTATTTTGACATTCCTAGAGTGCCTCCTTGGAGAATCCATGACTGGTTTCTTCTTGTATTACTCTAGTAGACATATTCTAAAGTCAGGAAGGAGATGGGTTGTTTCTTGGTTCTATTTGATTTTGGGCATTACTCTGGTGTGTTTTTGACACTTTGTACGTGTTGAGGAGCTTTTGTTTCATTTCTATTGCTAGTGAGAAGTATCTCAATGGGGGATTGAGATAGGTATATGTCTTTGTTGGACATGTTTTGGTCTTGAGAATTGTCTCTTTTACATTGTGACAGTTACCTTTGATTCTTATGAATAACAAGCAATGACTATTTTTCTTCTGGAAAAAATTAATACATATATTCTCTCAAAATTGCATAAAGAATGTGACTAAGAAACATTAATGTGATTAAGCCAAAGGCGTTTCACAATGAAGACATAGTCTCAAAATATTCCTCGTCACTGTGACCATTAAAATTTTGACACGTGTTCTTGGTGATTGACGAATTTAGGTAGTTGCACATATATATGTGGCTTGCTTCAGAAGTCTCCCTAAATTGCTTGAACTCTTCATGCTTCCTCTAAATTACTAATCTTTACATATCCTTGAAATCCCATGATATGTCTCCATTTGTAGGTTAAATCCTGGCCTGCATTTGCATTTTTAGACTGACAAAAAAAATTGTTGATATTAAGAAGCTTCACCAAAATTATATTTCTATGTTAGTAGTAGAGGAAGTTTCTGACTTACATCGCAAGAAACTATTGAGGAAGTTTCCATATTACATCGCAAGAAACTGTAGGGAATTCTTCGTTTTGGAGGGACATTTACTTCGACTGGAAGGAAACTTCTGATGCGCACACCTTCAAGGCTGATCTTCCAGGTATTATTCATCATGCTTCCCACTGTTAAAGAGTTTTCGTTCCTTTAGTTAATAATTGTCGATTGGATTTCTGGCTATTTAGTGCCCGAAATTCCCCTTTTGTTCTTGATGGGTCTCAGAAAAGTGGAAGTAAAGATAGAGGTTTAATATGGTGGAATTCTAGCGATCAGTGGTCAACATAAGAAAGAATAAGAACAAAAGAACGAAGAGTGGCAACTTGTTGAGCGCTCTCACGGGAAATTTATTCGTCGTTTTCGGCTACTAGAAAATGTGAAGGTGGAGGAGTTGAAAGATACAATGGAGAGTGGTTTGCTTACTGTGACGGTCCTCAAACAACATTAGCCTAAGCCTACAGTTATAAACATCAAAATATCTATCTAATTGAGAGAAAAATGGCTCAAAGGAATTTAATTCATTGGAGATGATGAGCTTTAGAAATATGATGTTGTAGGCAAGCATGGCCAAAAAGAACACCCTGCTGAAATCTGCATGTGAAGCGAGCCACAAATCCACACACACCCCATCGAGCACCATTGCTTGGCGGTGATGCCATTCAAGAAGACCGAAACAATCATAGGCCACAAGGAGGCGATGCTCAGGGGCTCTCTGGTACTCCACTGACACACCAATCACCTTGGCATATTTAGACACTTTATTAAGATAGTTGTGATAAACTGATGAGGCATCTGATTCTAAGCGAAAACCCCCTCCATGGAAGTAGAGAAGTAGCGGGACTTTTTGTTTTACATCTATGACCTCTAGACAAGTTGGGAGACAGAGGCGAACGAAGAAGCCCATTTGAGAATCCAACAGCACATCCTTAAATGCCACTCCTTCCTTCTCCTTGTCAAAATTACCATCTTGTGAAGAAGGGGGAACCGTTCCCCTTTCCTTCAATCGTTCAACCACCCCGTCTTCATAGATTCTGATTAAAGCAAGATCCTCAAATACGATGTGTAAAGACGATGATGACGACTCCATAATTAAGATGAGAGAAAGGGGAGCTGAAACGAAAGCAAGCAACCGAACCCAAAAACCCTAGCAGGAGAAACAGATTGGATTGAATGCTGTGAATACTGTATGGTGCACAAGAATATAAGGTTAATGCAAGACACACACTCGGGTTGTACCACTCCTTGATTCTTTCATCAGCAAATGGGACCACTTTGAGCATCATTCC
This sequence comes from Pseudotsuga menziesii, assembly GCA_001517045.1. NCBI lineage: Eukaryota > Viridiplantae > Streptophyta > Pinopsida > Pinales > Pinaceae > Pseudotsuga > Pseudotsuga menziesii. The sequence continues at coordinate 189,156 of LPNX010722837.1, read as the reverse complement.
ATTCTCAATAGGCCAAACAATCGCCTAGTTGGTTAAGTCGAGAAAGCGAGAAATGACATCTAGACAGGTTCTCGAAAAAAAATAGTAAACGGGTTGGTTTTTTTCCAAAAATATATATACATTTTCTTTCAAGTTTTTCGTAAGTTACCATTTAAACCAGAAATTTATGAGAGTAGAATCATTTTCTTTTTCCTTTTAAGAAAAAGAAATTACTGACATAAGTTCATTTTAATTTTTTGTTGTAATTAAAAATTTCCTAATTTAAATTCGATATTGAAATAACAAATTTACTAAATTATCTTTCGCTAATTAGAGAAAAATGGCTAGACGGAATTGGAAGGAATTGAATTCATTGGAGATGATGAGCTTTAGAAATATGATGTTGCAGGCGAGCGTGGCCAAAAATTTGTTACATGCACCCATTATTTATTTGATTTCTAGGTACTGATTATAGTAAAATTGTTGTATACTTTATATCCGCAATCCGGAAAGGTAAATTGATAAATTGATAAATTGATTATCAATTTACCTTTCTTCTTTTCGCTTTCTTCTTTCGGCATTGGAAAGCGGAAAGGAGAAATGTAAATTGATAAATTGATTATCAATTTACATTTCCTCTTTCCATTTCCAATGTGGAAATCAGAAAGCGAAAAGGTAAATTGATAATCAATTTATCAATTTACCTTTCCGCTTTCTCTTTTAGCTAAATATTGTTATGAAATTCTTATGTTTCTATGATTAAATTTGATGATAAATTATGGCTTTATGGTTTTTATGTTCTTCATTAACAATATTATAACTAATTATTATAATTATAAATAATTCATCAAAATCTAATTTAAATTATAATAAGATAGATTGTTATTTTGTTTCCTTTAAATTCCATGCTTATAAATTACACATTGAAAAAAAAAAACATTTATAATTTAAATATTAAAACAAATACTCTATCATCATTATAATCTAAATATTGATTAATTAACCTTATATTTTATTTATACATTTAAAAAACCATTCACATATCAAAACATATATTTTATAATCATTATAATTTAAATATTAAGTAATTAAAATTATTTTCAATTGTCTATCCATTCAAATATCTAAAAATATCCCTATATGTTTATAATAAACTACAGAAATAATTTACTATAAATATCATACTACATAATCACTATTATTTTTATTAACTAGTTTATGTGTTTTCAGTTTTACTTTTTCAAAAAATATTCATATATGTTTATAATAAATTATAGAAATAATTAACTATGTTTTCAATATGTATATTTACGCTGAAGGCGTTTTCCCTATGGATATGTAGTCTCTGAAGATTCCTCGTCTCCCTGGCCATTAACAAATCGACAGGTGTCGTGACGTATTAGCGAATGGAGGCTAGACAGCTGTTGTGTCTTGATTTCAAAGGAAATTATTTCCATGCTGATCAAATGGCATGGTGGAAATTCTTTTGTTTTTTTTTACTCCAGTTCAGTTGGGTCCTCAATTATGCAGTCTCAATTCGGGAATTTATGTCCCGTAGACCGCAAGTGTCCTCTATGTTACAATCGATGTCGTAGGTGAATGGATTGATGGATTGATTGCCAATTGCGGATCGTTCTTTGCAGTTGGTGTTTAGTGTGTTTTCCTGACAGGCGTCATGCATCTTTTCACTACACTTCTATCTGTTGTCCTAAAAGACATAGGATTTTACTGCCCTTTCCTACAATTCATTTCTCTCAGTTCAGCAAAGTCCTTACCAAGACTTTACACCAACGATTTTGTGAAAGTTTTCATCTAGCAATTTTTGTGGCTTTAGCCTAAGATATTCTCAACAAGTTTTATGGGTTTAGGCTCACAATTTGTGGGGTTATTTTGGTCGAGGTTTCGTTTCACTGGTGCTTCACTCAATTGAATACACTTTTCCCATGTCCCTTCATCCACTGGAATTTATGTTTCATCAATGCATTCTTGCTCAATTAATGCAAGAAAGCTTGTCATATGATTCAACATGGGCCAATATATTCATTTTTGCTCACCTTATGGCGATCTTCAAAATCTTGTTACAATACTGCATTTACCACATTTGCCACTGCACCGCCTTTGCTTTGAACATATAAACAAACCTTTAGGTAACCACTATTTCTTTCTGTTTGCTTCACACATAATGATTTTTCTTCACTTCATTTACACTACAGAGTTTCCAACAAAGGTTTTCGTACCTTCTTAAATTTGCAGGTATTCCTTTAGTCTACTTAGATGTTTTGAATATTCATTTAGTCTAGTTTTGAGATGGTCAAACAACTTTGCTTTGTTTTGACTGTTATTGCTGCTGTGTTGCTACTGACTTGTGATGGTTATGTGGCTTCATAATGGTGTAATACTCATGCTATGTCAATAAAATGATAGGTATCATATTTTATGATGGAGTTGTTTTAGGTAAGGAATTCAGCATAAAACCTGCAAGGCTACTATAAAAGTGGTCGCTTTCGGTTTCCCTGATTTCAGACTTCTATGAATGGGAATTCCATATTTTCTGTTTATCTTTCCGATTTCCACTTTCCACTTTGGAGAATGCAGAAATCGGAATTTACATTTTCCAATATAAGTTTTCGTGCTTTTCCGACTTCTGCTTTCCGCCATGCGTAACGCGGAAACCGAAAACGTCTGTGGCAGTTATTTTTTCGGAATGCGGAAATCGGACTTTTTCACGCTATGTCGATAAAATGATAGGTATCTGATTTTATGATGGAGTTGTTTTAGGTAAGGAATTCAGTGTAAAACCTACAAGGCTACTATATGAGTGGTCGCTCTCGGTTTCCACATCCCGCTTTCCAAGGTAGGAAAGATGAAGAAGTTGTTTATGTAAATAGAACTTGAGTAGTAGTTCTGCATTCTGCTTTCCACAGTAAGGAACAAGGGACATGTATTCCATATCTCTGACTTCTGTCGATGCGATTTCTGAATTTTTAGTTTATCTTGTCAATTTCTACTTTACACTTTGGAGAATGCGGAAATCAGAATTTACATTTTCAAATATAAGTTTTCATGCTTTTCGCTGTGCGTAATACCAGAGTCAATTTTCTCTGAATCCTCTATCTGTAGAATACCGGAGTCAATTTTCTCCAAAAAAAATTAATGAAAAATCAATTCTGATTATCAGTTTATCTTTCCACTTTCCGCTTTTGGAATTGGATAACAGAATGGGGAAAGGTGAATTGATAAATTGATTAGCAATTTACCTTTTCGCTTTCTACATTGGAAATTGGAATCCAAAAAGTTAAATTGATAAATTGATTATCAATTTAGCTTTCCACTTTCCTCTTTCGGCATTAGAAAGTGGAATGGGGAAAGTTAAATTGATAATTGTCAGTTTCTGCATTCCACTTTGGAGAATGTAGAAATTGGAATTTACATTTTCGAATATAAGTTTCGGTGCTTTCCAACTTCTTCTTTCCGAATTATGGAAGTCAGTTTAAATATATTACTCGTATTTTTCTTAAATGAACAGTTTCAGCTTTCCCCAAAATAGAGTTTCTGCAAAGCATAATGTAGAAAGGTAAATTGATAAATTGATTATCAGTTTATCTTTTTGCTTTCCTCTTTTGGCATTAGAAAGTGGAATGGGGAAAGGTAAATTGATAAATTGATTATCAATTGATAAATTGATTATATTTCCGCTTTCTGAATTACGGAAGTCAGTTTAAATATATTACCCTTATTTTTCTTAATCGAACAGTTTCATCTTTCCCGAGGATAGAGTTTTCGCAAAGCGGAATGCAAAAAGGTGAAATGATAAATTGATTATCAGTTTACCTTTCCGCTTTCCTCTTTCGGCATTGGAAAACGGAATGGGGAAAGGTAAATTGATAAATTGATTATCAAATTACCTTTTCACTTTTCGCATTGGAAATTGAAATGCGGAAAGATAAATGATAAATTGATTATCAGTTTATCTTTCTGCTTTCCTCTTTTGGCATTGGAAAGCGGAATGGGGAAAGGTAACTTGATAAATTGATTATCAATTTACCTTTCCACTTTCTGCTTTCCGTATTGGAAATTGGAATGCGGAAAGGTAAATTGATAAATTGATAATGAATAACAATAACCAGATTCATGAAATATGTTCATGCAAAAAAAACTTGTTGTCATATATGCATTTTATTTGTTGTCATTCGATCACATGAATATGTTACTTTGCATTATTTTTTTTGTTCATACCCTCTTTGATTTCACATAAAAATATAACTGTTACGCCATGGAGACTATGCTAACTCAAGATTAATTTCACTCTTGCTACATGGTGCTGTCAACCTTTTACCACTGGTACAGGTGTCCTCATTAAACTAATTGAACTCACTCAACTCATCATCTATTCGGTTCCAAATATCTATCTCGGACGGGCTTCATAAGCATGAGCTATTGCTTCAAACTATATATAGTATTCTTGTAGAAAATGGATAGCTAAAAGAAGGATCTATAATCAAAGTTACCAAATGTACATGCAACATTGTACATAGTGTAACATATGTTTGATATCCTTGTTGTCTTTCTCAACTTAGTCAATTTCGCACTGTTCATGCATCCAACTTTTTTCTATCCCATTGAACTCTAACATACTTCTTGTCATAGGACTATCCCATTTCTTACACTCAAAGTTGTCACAGTGGATGCATCAATTATTGGAGATCTTGCACCTTACCACTTACCTGCATCTTCTCCCTCACACAGTTGTTCCTCTGCTCTAGTGAATCCTAGCTCAGTAGATTAAAACCATGCCTTAGCTGCATCAACTATTCCATTCACATCACTTTCCTCTTCTAGCAAAGTTTGGAACATTCAAGGTCGAGTTATTGCTAAGACAAAGCTACATGAATATGAAAACCAACGAGGGTTCGGAAAAATCTTTGGATTTGACATTGTTAATGCTTTACATGATGAAATACATATATATGGATTCAATGAATTGGAAATCTCTTTGTATGACCAAATACAAATAGGAATAGTGTACATAGTATCAAATGGCACAGTGAAAGCATCCAATCCAATTTTCAACCATTTGAAAAGCCATAAAACACATATTTCATTAAATTTGAAAATATACGGTGGATCTAGAATTTATAACTTTAACTAGAATAAGTTTTTTCAAAATGAGTAAAGTCTTAAACTTGGATTCTTACAATATTTCTATTAATATTAATTATATTTTGTATTAAAAAAGTTAAGTTTTTTTTTGGTAAGGCTCGTACTCCTTGAGTTAAGGAATGATCCATATAAAAAATATTTAATAACGTAATACCAATGTGTTTTTTACTATAACAATTTTAATTATAGGTATAGTTAGCAATGATATTGCATGTATTTCAACAAATATTATGAGATTGAGATATAATACAAGTGTACACAGGACAATCTAAGAGAAAGTGATTTTCATTTTCTATCCTCATTATTAGTCTCATAAAGATGACAAATTGTTTCCTCCCACAATGTTTTAGGAACTGTTCGAATGCCTTGTTTCACTATGGAGCTCATGCGAGTTTGTTCATTTTGGCTATTTTTTTCTTCTTCTTTGAACTAGTCAATACATAGAAGTACTTTTGATATTCTAGATTAGGTTCAATGACCTCGTAACACATATTTCATTAAATTTGTAATTAAAAGTGAATCTAGAGTTCCAAATAACTAAAGATATTTTTTCTAGGGTTGTTCTTGTAATAAGATCTTTCCAATTTTGATGAAATATGTGTTATAATGAGATTTTCCTAGGATCCTCCTCAACCATCCAACCATGCTTAAATGAATACCCCTCAATACATTTTTATTGCTTTAACTTTAAAACTATTCAAGAGATACAAACTATACCCGACAATTCCATGGTGGACCTTGTTGGCCTTGTCATTTCAGTTTCTCCTACATCCACAATACGAAAACGAGATGTTGTTGATACTGTTTGGCACACTATTGGACTCCGTGACATGTCAGACTATAGTATTGACATAACACTTTAGGGAGAACATTGTCAAATTGAAGGAGCCAACCTACGTAGTTTACCTACGCCTCCAGCTGTAGCAATCAAAGGAGGCCGTGTTACATATTTCAATGGAAAAATTGTTGGAACTATTTCCAACACTACTATTTTTATAAACCCAAAAATTGAAGACACTTAAGTTCTCCAAAAATGGTTTCATGACAATGGATTTCGTTCAGCATCACCATCTTTGAGCCGAAAGTTCAATGCCTCTCAATTTGCTTCTCGTAAAGTCATTACCATCAATGACCTACAAACTCTTTAGGCATCTAAAAAACCTATTTGGTACTCCCTTGTAGAAACCATCACAAATGTTAACATGGATAACTTTTATTTCCTTGCATGCCTTCTTTTTGTTAACAGAATACAATGCATGAAAACGATTGCCCACAAAGTTGGAGACATTTGGCATTATGCTAAATGTGATGGAGAGTTTCTTGATTGTGACTACCGATATATACTAAAGGTTGACTTGGAAGATATCACTGGATACCTTCATGGTGTGATAGCTTTTGATGATACTGCAAACCAGCTCATGGAAATTTCTGCAAAAGATTTGTCTCTTCTCTCAACTAAAACAACATCAATTGATGAAATAGTCCAGAGGATCTGCAACAAAAAATTGCTTCTTACTCTCTCAGTTAGAACAAAGACCTTCTATGGAGTTGCATGCCTAAAAGTTGTAATTTTCATGGTTGAAAACACATAAACGACAATTTCAGATGGACACATAAATATATAAGTTTTTTCAACTTGATACTTAACCATTCTTCATTGTTTATAATGATTTTTTTCAATTCTCAATTTTAACTCCTTGTTTCATTGTTCAACATAGGAGGGTATTTTTTTAACTCTCTTATGGCACCACTTTATTGCAATTTCATACATGTATGTTGTATGTTTTACTATTACAGTCATTTGCAGAAATAGATAAATTTTAACTGAATAAACTCTTTAAAATTTTATCAGTTACATTAAATCGATAACATTGGGAAACCACGGTTATGAATCGGTGCACTCGTTGATTGTAAAGGACTAATAGTAATATTCATCCATCTGAAACAGGAAAAATCATAATCTATTAAAGAAACTTAATAAAATAAAGAACAAGAGATATGAAATAATATCTACCTTTATTAAATCAAGTTTGCAAAAACTTACAAAATCCTCAAGTAAACATAGGTATCTCCAGTCTCTTGTCCAGATCTTTCCCCTTCCAAAAAGTTCTTAATACATCTGAAGTCTACCCCTTAAATAATTATTACAAAGAATAGATCTCCATCAAACTCAGATTGTAAAATCCCAAATAAAGCTAATAACCCAAAAAATCACGCCATCTGTTCCAAATCTCCAACAGTTCTGTTGTGTTGGGATAATTGGTTGATTTGAAACCAAGTTGAGCATCACATTTATAGGTCTCTATTTCTATCTTAGCCAACTTGTGCCAAATGCGGAGGTAAATATGGATCGTGCCCTCAAGGTCAAGAGGTTGTCATATTAACTAATCCATGTCTTCAATAGTGATATGATCAAGTTTCTAGATTTTCTCCTTCGCTTCATCTCGTCGGCGTTCGACCTATTCCATCATCAATTTTGGCGAACAAGCGTTCTCAATAAGATTAACTATGGGAAAACACAATGTTTCCATGATACCATTTACAACATACCACCTTCTTCCACACACAGCTTGTTCCTTTTTAATAGTATCCTCAATCATCTCATTCAGGTTGAGCCAAGCCTGTAGTACAGTTCTCACCTTTTTCAGTTGAAATCTACTGAAGATGTTAATGTTTTCTGGCTTGTCCTTCATATATTTTTGCCAGTATAAAAGAGCATCATAAGCTTTGGAAGCTCGCTATCTCTTTTCAAGCTATTCTTCAAGGAAAACAAACATCTGACCAAAAGTAATGCGGGTTTCATAAATATCATTCATAGTCTAGAACAATTCAATTATTAAATCGTAATGCTCCTGATTTGTTTTAGTAGCCAATTCTTTAAATTCTTGTTGTGAAAAACTAGAGAACAAAGATGAAGCTGCACTTGCAGTTTCATCTTCACATTGCTTCTCAAAAAGGCTATCCTCTGCCTCAAGGTAGCATTTGCAATCTTCTCATACTGCAACTCATCCTGAAGAGAAACATTCTTCACCTATACGTCATTGTATGTCTCCTGAGATGTCTTCATAATATTTTCAATATGGGCTTCATGCTCTCTTTTGTTTTGTTCCAACTCTTCCTTCAGTTTGTTTATCTATTCTTTTCTTCTATCAAATTCTCAGTTTAGTGTATTCACAGCATGAAAAATTGCACCTGTGAATTCTCCCAAAGCAGCATCAGTATCTATAGCATATAATTGTGGATCACCAGACTGCTGAGTCCAAACTGTTTGGTTAGAGAGACTCTGTATCCATATCACCTTGATCTCTGCTTCTCTTTTTTCCCTTCTTAACCACTACTTTATTAGACTTACTGTAATGATAGTCTCCAAGAGAAATTACAATATCCTCATTAAACTCATCTCTTGACTCAGTAGTAGAAGAGGTTCCAGCCACCGTGGAAACCAAAGAGGATGTCTGATTTACAATGGGGAAAGGCATAGGCAAAGTAATGTGAGTAGAAGGTGATGGAGAAGGAGAGTCTGTCACTACAACTACTTCAGAAGTTGAAGAGATAATTGAAATGATGGCAGTTTCAGGGATTGGAACAGGAATGCTGACAGCTAGAAATGATGATGAAGACACGAAGAGCTTCTCAGAAGCTGATGATGATGGTAAAGTAAATGAGGGTATGTGCAGAGAAATCTTTAAAATTGGGGTTTCCTCAGTAGTAAAATTCAACATGGGAGTTTGAAATGAAGGAGGTATCATAGGAGCAGATGTAGAAGTTGCAGTGTAGTAAAGTTGAGACAATGAGGGAGGTACGATAATTCCAACAGGAAAGGTAGAGAGAGATTTGATGGATGAAAGGAGCAATGTTGAAGATGAGGAGCTAGGCATAGAATTCGATTGCAAAATGCTGGAAATAGGGATGGGAACCTTCTTACCATGACCATTAAACAAATATGAAAATGCTTGCAACTAGTCAATCACTTCTTCCAAAACAGGAGCAAGAGAAATTTCTTCTTCTTCAACATCGAAATCATTTAAATCAATAGTAGGAACTGTAGAGGAAGAAACTTGGCTCTTCTGTCATTTGAATAGCTTCTCTTTAGGTGGATCAGCAAAAGTTTGAGTAACCGTAGCAGCTGTTTGAATATCAACAACAAGATGAACAATTGCATCTACCTAAGTATCTAAAACAAAAGTCATCATACTTAACCTTTGTTTGAACTGTTGGGAAGTATGCATCAAAGTTTTCATCTGCTAGGCAATAGTTTCTTGTGGAAGATTTTCCACAAGACCTTTACCTTTATCCTCAGCTGAACCTGTTACCACTGATGGAAATTTGGTTAACTGAGCTTCATTTTCTTCATTGTTCTTGTGGAAAAATAAGCAACCCCTGTTACCTCAAAAAGCAGAAAAATAAGATCTTCAAAGTTCCTATTTCCCCATAGGGGAGAGAGATCAATATCAACATTAACATTAACACTAACAATATTTTAGTTCTCATAAAATGATAAAAAATTCTTAACCAAAAATAGTATTGTTCTATTGGCTTTCCACTTTGGAAAGTGGAAAGTGGAAAGGTAAATTGATAATGAATTTATCATTTTACCTCTCTGCATTCTGCTTTCCAATATGGAAAGAGGAAAGATAAAGTGATAATCAACTTATCAAATTACATTTCCCCATCCTACTTTCCAATGCCGAAAGCGGAAAGAGGAAAGGTAAAATGATAATCAATTTATCAATTTACCTTTCTGCATTCTGCTTTGCAAAAATATCTTGGGGAAACTTGAAACTATTCATTTAACAAAAATAAGGGTAATATATTTAAGTGGAACATTGTCGTGAAATAATTTCAACTTTTCCCAAGATAGAGTTTCCGCAAAGTGGAATGCGGAAAGGTAAATCGATAAATCCATGATCAGTTTACCTTTCTGCTTTCCTCTTTCGGCATTGGAAAGCAGAATGGGGAAATATAAATTGATTATCACTTTACCTTTCTACTTTCCACATTGGAAAGTGGAATGCGGAAACATAAGTTGATAAATTGATTATCAGTCTACTTTTCCGCTTTCTCCTATAGCAGAATATTGTTTTTGCTTAAGAATTTTAAGAGAACTAAATTATTGTTAGTGTAATGTAAATGTTCATATTAATCTCCGTCTTGAATGTGGAAATAGGAACGTGGAACATTGCTGTGAAACTTTCGCTTTACGAATTACAAAAGTCCACTTTAAACGAACAGTTTCAACTTTCCTCAAGGTAGAGTTTTCACAAAGCCGAATCTAAAAAGGTAACTGTGACAACGTTGCGTGGTAAAAATGCAAATAAAATTCACTGACGATGTTGTGTGTTTTGGAATGCCTTTGGTGGATTGTGGAAAACTATTTTTTTTCAAAGAATTATGTCCATCCCGCATCCCGCAACCCGCAATGCGGATTGCATGATCCTGAAGTTTATAATTTGTCAATTTTTCATCCCGCAACCCGCATCTCACAAATTGCGGGTTTCGGGAACACGCAACAAAAATCACAAAGTAAACTTCTTCTCGCAACCCGCATCCCACATTTTGCGAGATACAGATTGTGGGAAGTGATTTATTGTGTGATTTTTGTTACGTGTTCCTCACATCCCACAATTGCGGGATGTAGGATGGAAAAAGCATCGAAGTTTTATTCAATCTCCATAATTTGTCAAATTATTTATCCCGCAAATTATGGGTGGCGGGTTGCGGGAGCAAGAAACAAAAATACAAAACAAATCACTTCCCGCAACCCGCATCTTGCAATTTGTGGGTTGCGGGTTGCGGGTTGCAGGATGCGGGATGACAAAAGTACCGTAGTTTTATTCAATCTCCATAATTTGTCAAGTTATTCATCCTTCATCCCGCAAATTGTGGGTTGCGGGTTGCGGGAACACTCAATAAAAATCACAAAATAAATCGCTTCTCGCAACCCACATCCCGCAAATTGCGGGATGCAGATACATTTTGTGTGCACGAGCAATACATACCGCAACCCACATCCTGCAATTGCGAGAACACACAACAAAAGGCACAAAATAAATCACTTTCCTCAACCCGCAACCCACACAAAAATTCGAAGAATTCAACTAAGTTAAATCATAGAAACCATGAGAAATATTATGGGGACCCCCAAAACGACTTGAAAGATTCAGAAATATTACCTTGCATGTAACATTGGTGTTCTCTTAGGGTTTCTCCTTCGGTTTTGAGGTCTATAAACAAACAATGCCAACATGAAAACTCTATTGCAAATAATTTGTTGCAGTAAAGATTCAATATTTTTACCCTCTCAAAGTTCCTTTGCACCTCCTGGTACAAATGCTAGTAAATATATATATTTTTTAATTTTATATATTTAAGTACATTTTGTACAGAATATTACAAGTTTTTTCTTGTAAGTTTGGAAAAGTATAAAGTTTCAAAAGTAGGATTGCCAAAAGATATATGACATTTAAAGGAGTTTCCTGTATTAGAAGCAAACCTTACTTGTATTTTGATAAGCAGAGTAAGTGATAAATTATCTTTAGGAAAATTTAGCATTTTTAAATATAATTTCTAAACAGAGATATCTTGAACACTAAAGTGATAAATTTCCTTTTGGAAAAACCTATAACTTAGATAGAATTTCCAAAAGCATACATAGAATCCCATTTCTGTTCATGTATTTTAACTGAAACATGAGTAGATTATTGAAGAAACACTCGCTCTTCCATGATCCGGAAGCCGTCCCTCTTCCATGAAACGAAAGGGTTGTTATTCCAGATAATTGTCGTCCAACCTAATTCGCTACCTCCGTCTGTATGCTTTGAAGTTTAGAATTATTTAACAGTTGAATGATACCAATCTGAATTGCGGATGGTAGAGTGGACAATGACGTCCTGGGTTCGGATCCTACGGCGGAACAGTTACAGCATCAGGTTGCATAATTAATGGGCAAAGAGGCCAATTTTTTCGTGTCCTTCAGCACCATGGGAAACCTTATCAGCATTCTTGTTCATTGTGAGGTATCTCCATTTTCCTTTTTCTTTCTTGAATTTTCCGAGAGAATGATTCCGAATCCTTTAATCATTTTAGTTAAATGATGCTTAAATACTATCGTTTTGTTCTGCTGCAATTTGCTACTGATAATTATTTTTGGCATGGTGTTGTGGTAGGTGAGGGGCAGTGAAGTGATACTTGGTTCAGACAACCACATATATGTGTATGAAAATGGTGAATTTTTAACTTGCAATAGATAGTGAAACTCTCTTTTATACATATTGCGAATTTGAACGACAGATTATACGTATTAGGCTCTCTGTAATACAAAGACAATTATACTTATTAAGCCCTCTGTAATATAGAGACAATCATTCTTGCAGAAGTCTCTATATGCTTGACACAACATATAGTTAGCATGATTCCATATGCTTAACGCTTTTATGTTTTATTAACAATATTATAACTAATTATAAATAATTCATCAAAAATCTAATTTAAATTATTATAAGATAGATTATTATTTTGTTTCATTTAAATTCTATGTTCATAACAAAAAAATTATAATTTGAATATTAAAACGAAGATTTTATAATAATTATAATTTAAATATTGAATAATCAACCTTATATTTTATTTATACATTTAAAAAAACATTCACATATCAAAACATATATTTTATAATCATTATAATTTAAATAATAAGTAATTAAAATTATTTCCAATGGTCTATCCATTCATATATCTAAAATTATTTCTACATGTTTATAATAAATTAAAGAAATCATTAACTATAAATATCATACTAAGTAATCACTATTATTTTTATTAACTATTTTATGTGTTTTACTTTTCTTTTAAATATTCATATATGTTTATAATAAATTATAGAAATAATTAACTATGTTTTCAATCATACTAATCATTATTATTTGTATTAACTAATTATTTTAAGGTTATTTTTTCAATTTTTGGAATCATTATTTTTGTTTTCTTGATTATTTGTTATGTCAATTTTCTTTAGTATATTATTTAAATTATTTTGTTTTAAATATTATTTTTAAAATCTATTATAAAAAATAATAATATTATTATGCACAAAAGTTAAAAACAAAAATTAATATCAAAACACAAAATTTCAATATACTATCATTGTTAGAATAATCAACCCATAGTTAGCTACCTTAGACATTAATTTCATTATTTTTGTCTTATTTGCCTAGTTCATGTGTTCCACCTTGTGCAAGTTGTCATTTACCTATCCATAGTGGTCAAACTTGCCTTATTTGACTCATGTAGCGCTTGGGAAACCTAAAGGAATCAAATCTGCTTTATTCCTGGCCTCCTAAGCGCCCTTCTTCTTTTTCTGCTTTATTCCCTGCTTTTTCAGTGTTTTAAGGCAAATGGAAAAGCTTGACTAGGTGAGGTTGACTAGTTTTCTGTCTTACACATCCTCCTCTCTTTTCTCCTTGGAAAAGCATGTATGAGTTGTCATTCCATCACTCTTTATCTTGCCTAAGCCATTTTGCTAATTCGTGAGCTCCATGACAGATTTGGGATCAGTTTTTTACACATATGGGGGATTTGCTTATTTTTAGTAAGCCTACTTTATGCTAGATTTGAATTGCTCCTCATGCATTTGAATCCCTGATGTATTTTATTTATTCAGCAACCTATTATGTTACAGGTTTGGCTATTGTACACTGAGTTAATACAGTTTAGTGTTCAGCTCCAATTTCAGTCTCTTTTGTGAGTGATTTTGCATGATCAATTGTTAATTGTTGTGAGTAAAATTAATCTATCACTGGGTTCAATTTCCACATGGTATCAGAGCCATTGTAGATCGATTTCTCTCCTTTAAAATTGTTTTGCAGGTTCGACATCAGTGACTGGGAGCCTTCTACTGACAACCGGGACAGATTTTCTAAGCTATGGATCAATCACAGAAAACTATCTTAACTCCCTTCAATTTCTTTGAATGGAAAGTAGAGATGGAGATACTGTTGAGAGCGAAAGGCCTCTACAGGGTGACTATGGCAACAGAAGCAGAGCCCAATGCAGCTGCAGAGAAGATAAAATGGCACAACAAGAGGGATGAGGCCTATGGTCTCATGTGTCTGAGTATTTCCAGAGACCTCCTTTTCCATCTTGATGGGTTGACATCACCGAATGAAGTATGGGAGAAGCTTTCTGATCTTTTTGGAAAGACAGATGAGATGAGGGGACATCAAATCGAAAATGAGCTAATTTCTCTGAGTCCAAATAGCTTTGAATCCCTGCAACTATATTTCTCCAAGTTCCAAGCACTTGTTTTGCAGCTGAAACAGTGTGAGATCGAAAAGAAGGATGATCAGCTCGTCCTAGCCATTCTCTCGAAGCTAGGCCCTGACTATTCAGTGTTTGTTTCGACCTTCTATGCCACAAAACTGACAGCTCGAACCTGGAAGATGCTTAGCCTTGCAGATTTCATGGAATCTCTCACACAAGAACAGGATAAGCTGGTGATGATGGGCACCATCAAACCATCCAAAGATCAAGCTCTGATTGCTGGAGATTCAAAGGTGGATTCAAAAAGCAAAAAGAAAGCTAAAAAGCCACCTGAGCAAAAGAGAGACAAGAAACAGTCTCCGGAGGAGCCACAAGGTTCCAAGAAAAACTACCAAAAGAAGAAAAACAAAGGTGAAATGAACAAGTGCGCATACTACAATAAGGGCAATCACACTGAAAGCTATTGTATGAAGAAGCAAATAGACATGCTGACCCAACTCCTGGAGAAGAATGGCATCTCCCTTCCAGACAGCTCAAAGAAGAGAGAAGGAGGATCAAGTTCAGATGACAAAGAGAGAGTTCATGCATTGGTTGCTGGCACATCAAGCTCACCCAGTTTTATCATTGATTCTGGAGCTTCAAGACATATGGTTTCGACCAAGGAGGCATTCTCCTCACTTGAAATGTCGAAAGGACCACCTATAGTACTGGGAGATGACTCTCTCACTGAAAGTTTGGGTAAATGGAGGATTGATCTTGATCATGGTCAGTTCAGCAATGTGTTGTATGTGTCTGGTATTGCCTCCAACCTCTTGTCAGTGTACCAGATGACCCACACTAGGTCTCCTAAGAAAGTCATATTCTCCCCTCATGAAGTTGAGATCACAGAGATCTCAAGTGGTAGAGTCATTGCAAAAGGAGTTGCAAATCATGCTCAAAAGGTATATATGTTCTCACACTTCCTACCCTACTCAAACCCCTCTGCTCTCCTGATTCATGCTAATGAAGCCAGCAAGCTTTGGCATGAAATATTTGGCCACCTAAATTACAAGTATCTTTCTGATCTTAGTGAAAAAGAGATGGTCATAGGGTTTCCCAAGATAAAATTTTCCAAAGGAGTCTGCCAAGGTTGTATCCTAGGAAAACACCGAGAGCACAAATTTGAGAGAGCTAGTCATGAGAGAACCTCTGCACCCCTCGAGCTGATCCACAGTGATGTTGTTGGCCCATTCCCTCATATGTCCATGAGCCAGGCCAAATATGCATTGACTTTGATTGATGACTTTTCCAGGTATTGCTGGGTTTACTTTCTGAAACACAAGTCTGAAGTTTTTGGCCTATTCAAAGTCTTTAAGGCTTTGGTTGAGAACCAGTCTGGGAGGAAACTCAAGGTCCTCAGATCTGACAATGGTGGTGAGTATGTCAAGTCTGAGTTTATTAATTATTGTGCAGATGCAGGTATTCAAATGTAGCATTCTATCCCTTACACACCACAACAAAATGGTGTTGCTGAGAGGAAGAACAGATCACTGAAGGAGATGGCAACATGCATGATGGAGGCCAAAACTTTGCCACCAAAGTACTAGGCCGAAGCTATCAACTGTGCAGCCTATATTCAGAATAGGGTGCCTCATAAACATCTTAATGGTATGACTCCCTTCGAATCATGGAGTGGGCACAAGCCAAATGTGACCCATTTCAAGATTTTTGGCTCAAAGGCTTGGGCTAGAATTCCAATAGAGAAGAGGAAGGCTTTGCAGCCCCAAAGCCAAGAGTGTCTTTTTGTTGGATACTCTGAAGATTCAAAAGGGTACAAACTGATAAATTTGAGCACAAACAAAGCCTTCATCGAAAGGTGTGTTCAGTTTGAAGAAGAACCCCTTGCAGCAATGGAAGTTGGAGAAGCCTCTTCTCCACCTGAACCTCGGGAAGTAAGTAAAGAGTTTGTTGAACATGTTGATCCTGATTTGTCTGATGGAGATGAGTTTATTGTAGACCCTAACATCCCTATAAGGCCAAAATGGGCAGCCAAGACACTACATGCAGCAGGAGAGCTAGTTGGGGATCCCAATGACCCAAGGAGGACTAGATCTCAATTTGAGAGTGGTCTGTGCATGAAGGATCCTATGTTTGCTGAAAAATGCTATTTGATGGTGGATTATGATCCTCAAACATATGAAGAAGCAGTAGGAGATCCAAGATGGAAAACATCCATGAAGAAGGAGTTCAGCTCACTTGAGAAGAGCAACAAATGGGAGCTAGTGGATCTTCCCCCAGGGAGAAAGTTAGTCCAGTGTAAGTGGGTCTATAAGACCAAATTTGCTGCTGATGGTTCACCACTAAAATACAAGGATATATTGGTAGCCAAGGGATGCTCACAAGTTCATGGCATAGATTACAATGAGACCTTTGCCCCAGTGGCAAAGATGGATTCCATCAGGCTAGCCTTAGCCATTGTAGCCTCAAGGCAATGGGAGGTACATCACATGGATGTAAAATGTGCCTTCTTGAATGGAGATCTCACTGAAGAGATATATATGCAGCAGCCTCAAGGTTTTGCTACTAACCCTTCTCTTGTGTGCAGGTTGAGAAAGTCATTGTATGGGCTAAAGCAAGCCCCCAGGGCTTGGTATGCCAAGATCGATAGCTTCTTTCTATCATTGAATTTTGTTCGGTGCAAACTAGATCCAAATGTCTATTTGAAGTTAGTTAATGGTTCATTAATTATCATTGTGTTATATGTTGATGACCTCCTCATTACAGGAAGCTCAAAGGATGAGATTGCTTCCTTAAAGGGTGCTATGAACCAAGCCTTCTCCATGACAGATTTGGGGCTCTTAAGTCAATTTTTGGGGCTTGAGATTGCTCAAACCAAAGCTGAAATCAAGGTGCACCAGTCCAAATATGCTTTGGACTTGCTGAACAAATTCAAAATGAAGGATTGCAAAGGAAGCAAAACTCCTTTCCTTTCAGGAGTGAAGCTGGAAGAAGCTGATTCTTCACCTATGGTAAACAATACACTGTATAGGCAATTGATTGGATGTTTGTTGTATCTGACACATACTAGACCTGATATTTCTTATGTAGTAAGTGTGGCTTCTAGATATATGGATCAGCCTCATGAGATCCATTGGAAAGCAGTCAAAAGGATCCTTAACTTTATTCAGGGAACAAGGACACATGGGATCTTCTATAAAGCAAAATCTGATCTTGATTTGATTGGATTTACTGACAGTGATTGGGTAGGTGATAGCACAGATAGAAATTCCACATTAGGATATGTGTTCATTCTTGTATAAGGGCCGATAAGCTGGTCAAGTAAGAAACAGAGTGCCATTGCACTCTCATCTACATAAGCAGAGTACATAGGAGTTGTTAATGCAGCAACTCAATGTTTATGGTTGCAGGGTTTACTTGGAGAGTGTGGTTTCGAATCAAAGTACTCAACTACCATCTACTGTGATAACCAGAGTACCATTCGAATCTGCAAAGATCCAGTTCAGAAGCAGAGAACCAAACACATTGAGATCCATATGCACTACATCAGAGAGCTTGTGCATGATGGCACCATTCACCTACTCTTTTGTTCATCTTCAGAACAAGTAGCTGATATCTTCACGAAAGCATTTTGTGAGAAGACCTTGAGCAATCTAAAATCAATGCTGGGGATTGCTGATCATGCTGTGAAGCATGAGTGAAGACAAGATTTCCAAATTTTGTTTTACAGTCCATGTTTAAGGGAGGATTTTCCCAAGTTGGTTTTGCCTCTTTCCTTGTTTAAATGGACATGCAGTATGTAAAGGGTGACTAAGCCTTGTTGCTAGGCCCTATAATTTTCTAATATATTACTCATAAGTCAGGATTAAGGGGCGGTGTTAGAATAATCAACCCATAGTTAGCTACCTTAGACATTAATTTCATTATTTTTGTCTTATTTGCCTAGTTCATGTGTCCCACCTTGTGCAAGTTGTCATTTATCTATCCATAGTGGTCAAAATTGCCTTATTTGACTCATGTAGCGCTTGGGAAACCTCAAGGAATCAAATCTAATTTATTCCTGGCCTCCTAAGCGCCCTTCTGCTTTTTCTGCTTTATTCTTTGCTTTTTCAGTGTTTTAAGGCAAATGGAAAAGCTTGACTAGGTGAGGTTGACTAGTTTTCTGTCCTACACATCCTCCTCTCTTTTCTCCTTGGAAAAGCATGTATGAGTTTTCATTCCATCACTCTTTATCTTTCCTAAGCCATTTTTCTAATTCGTGACCTCCATGCCAAATTTGGGATCAACGTTTTACACCTATGGGGGATTTGCTTATTTTTAGTAAGCCTGCTTTATTCTAGATTCGAATTGCTCCTTATGCATTCGAATCCCTGATGTATTTTATTTATTCAGCAACCTATTATGTTACAAGGTTGGCTATTGTACACTGAGTTAATACAGTTTAGTGTTCAGCTCCAATTTCAGTCTCTTTTGTGAGTGATTTTGCATGATCAATTGTTAATTGTTGTGAGTAAAATTAATATATCACTAGGTTCAATTTCCACAATCATATCTTATGAAACCTTAAATTTGAGTTTTAAGTTCATCATTCCCCATACCTTCATTTGATGTTCTCATGCTTTGAAAGAGGAGAGACTTTATGGGTGAACTTAGGTCCATGATTATGATGGGATTTTTTTCTTTTCTAGGGTTGATTCATATTTCTCTTTTTCTTAATGGGAGAGTGGCAGCTTGGAGAGATCAAATCTTATCCATAAATTGTCGTGGATATTCCACTAGATCAATTCATCATACCAGATCTCACAATTTAGTTTTTTTTTAATATCTTATTTCTACTAAATGTTAAATAACTAAAATTGTAAGAAAAATAAATAGAGAAAATAAATACACAATCAATACAAGATTTGCCCTAGGAAAATCCACTATGGGGAAAAACCCAACCAAAACTGAGGACCATGCCTTGCTCTTTTATATAGGATGAAAATAAATAGAGAAAATTACTCTCTATGGAGTTACCTATGACTTTGCAGCCAAAATCGCTACTAAAAGATCTCCTACTTCCTCTCATATGCTCTAATATCCACTCTCTTGTTGTTTCTCAGCTATGGAATCATACAATAACATCAAAATAATGGAGTTCTATCTAAGCATGTTTGAGCTACTCTACATTCTTACCGCGGAGAGTGGAGTTCAGTTGTTGGAAATGTAATTTTTGCAATTTTTAAACAAGATTTTAATAAAAAAGACTTAAAAGAAAAACAAAGTTTTGGTTATTAGTTGCTGTACACGCTCAGTCACAGCGGGATGTTGTATGCTCACTTGTCTCTTTTTCTGCTTTTCGACTTTTGACTTTCGACTGACTTTCGACTTCGAAAATCCGGTATGCTCACTTGTCACTTTTTCGCTTTCCACTTTTCGACTTCCGACTTCGAAAATCCACTATGCTCACTTGTCACTTTTTCGTTTTTCTATGTTCGACTTCAAAAATTCAGTATGCTCACTTGTCACTTTTTCTCTTTCCGCTCTTCGATTTCCTACTGCCGACTTTGGACTTTGGAAATTCGGTATGCTCACTTGTTAGTTTTCCATTTTCCGCTTTCCGACTTTCTGAATTCCAAAGTCGAAAGTCAGAGGTCAAAAAGTAGAAAGTGAAAAACTGACAAGTGAGCATATCAGATTTCCAAATTTCGAAGTGTGAGGTCGAAAGCCGGAAGTCGGAAAAGAGAAAGCAAAATAGTGACAAGTGAGGATACAGGATTTCCGAAGTCTGAAGTGGGAAGGGGAAGTTGGAAAATGGAAAGCGAAAAAGTGACAAGTGAGCATACCAAATTTCTGAAGTCGGAAGTCGGAAGTCAAAAATCGAAAAGTGAAAAGTGACAAGTGAGCATATCAAATTTCCAAAGTTCGAAGTCTGAAGTTGGAAAATGGAAAGAGAAAAAGTGACAAATGAGCATACTGGATTTCCAAAATCGGAAGCCGGAAGTCGGATGTCAGAAATTGGAAATCAAAAAATTCACAAGTGAGCATATAGGATTTTTGAAGTCGGAAGTCAAAAACTGGAAAGAAAAACAGTGATAAGTGAGCATACTGTATTTTCGAAGTCAGAAGTCGGAAATCGAAAAGCGAAAAAAGTGACAAGTGACCATACCAGATTTCTGAAGTCCGAACTTGGAAGTCAAAAGTCAGAAATCGAAAAGCAAAAAAAGTGATAAGTGACCATACCAGATTTCCGAAGTCTGAACTCGAAAGTCAAAAGTTGGAAAGAAAAACATTGACAAGTGAGCATACTAAATTTCCAAAGTCCGAAGTTGGAAGGCGGAAGTCTAAAAAGTCATTTTCTGTGCGGAAATGAATTTCCTGGTTGCAAAGCGGATTTTTCGTTGCAAAACGGTTTTTACAGTGGTTGTTATGCTTAAGCTGAGTTTGTCGAAACAAATAATTTCAGCAGTTTTTCAGTAGAATCTTGAGGAGCCAGAAATATGAGAAATGGTCATGAACTTATGCGACAGATTGCGCGAAGTTGCGCGCAAGCCCGTTTGACCCTCATCGTCCCCGTGAGACACTCGTTGATTGTGAGAAAAGTCTATGTTTTGAGAAGTTGTCAATATAAAATTTTTGCATAAGCATAGTAACATCAAAGGCAACATGCCCCCATCTCTTTTACTTTGTAGTTCCATTTCTAGTTGTGGTATTTATTAACTTTTACATTTACATGGTATTCAAAATATATTGTGCATGACCAACACAATAACCGCAGACATCAACCTTGATCACCTATATGTTGGCAAGGGTATTGGTAAGTGATTTGCACAGTGTCACAGCAGCTGCGGAAGCTCACGCAGTGCCACGCAAGCCAGATCAGCACGATGGGTAGCAAAATACTCTTTTGAATATTTTATAGATTATTTGACCAAGTTTTGTCACAATAGGTCATTAGCGGTTATAAGTTACTTAGAAGTGGACATTCAATGTAAAGGCGCAAGCCTATTTATAGATCTAGTTTTGCAATTAAATAGACATTCGGAGAGGAGAAGAGGAGGGTAGCATGAGCATGATCTAATAATTTCCTATTGTATCTGTGATCTATCTGGGTTTTTCCTGATGTATTCAGCCTCCGGTTTTGGAGAAGAATTGTGTAATTTGGATTCTTTGCATAAGATTAATATGATATGAAATTTGTTGCTCAAATATTGTCTTTTATTCTTGTTGTGATCTGATCTGTTATAAGGCTGCAATCTGTTATAATGTCACCATGGTCTAGTTTCATTCTGCTATACTGATGTTGATGCGATCTATTTTGATTCTGTTACATTTATGTTGTATTATCAGTTGAGATGTTTTATAAATGATGTTGTTGCACTAGCGATACTGTGAAAAATGCATGATGTACTTTTTAGTTGTGGAAGTGAGTTAATGTCGATTGCACAGTTTTGGATCCAATAGTTATGGTGTCTCCCCGTCGGATCCCCATATCCTTCATCCTCACTGTCAAAACTCGGTTCTGACAGATCTCCCTTGAACATCTCGGGTGAGACTTCATCCACTCTGCGAATGTTGTTGGGCAGGGTAAAACCTGTCTGGGTTGATGCTCAGGAAAATCGCGCTAGGTGGGAATCGACAGAGTGAAAACCCCTATCGACGAGGCTTTACTGGTGGGTTTTTCCAACAAATGGTTTCGTTGTCAGGATCGAGTTGCGATTAAGAGGAGGATATGTTTTTGCATCCGACTTGACCAGAGATCAAAGGGTGGTTTGATCTAAAGTTACGGGAGTTTGTTGAAGCCGAAAATCAAAATCCGAAGCTGTCGACGGGCCATTGGTTAGATAGATATATCCACGACAGTCCTCACGAATGGTTCTTTTGTGAGTTTCCTGTCCTCTTGCATGAGTCACTGGCAAAGTTCACTTCTAAGAAAATTCTTCCAAGGAGGAGAGCCGACATCCTGGACCCCGGAGCTGATCCAGGAATTACAAGAATTAAACAATAAGGCATCGTGGGCCATTGAAGCATGGTTGGATAGTATCCTGGAAGGCTACATTCATTAGAGTAAATTTCAATTTAAAATGGGCCTTCCAAAATTAATACAAATTCCATGTCATCATGTATAAGCCAATAAAAATGCTTTAAAATTCAAAAAGGGAGCACCTCTTAAACAATTTTTTAATATAAATTTGGGGATAGGTATCATAAAAAAACTACATTTTTTGTTCGTATTTTCGACATATCTCCTTGTTTTTTTACTCAAATTTCAATCGAGAGAGCTCATTGGATGAGAAATTAAATTATGCATCCAACGAGTACCCACTCAGCATAATTTTGATGGGCCTAGCTACCCTAAAAACAAGAAATACCTGAAAAATGTGATGATGTGGAATTTAATTCCGCATCCAACGAGCTCTCTCGATCAAAATTTGAGTGAAAACACAGGGATATATGTCGAAAATACAAACAAAAAAGTAGTTTTTTCTTTTCTTCCTCCAAAATTAATAAATATTATTTTATTATTTTAACTATTATTTTATTAATTTTCCTTAGGAGTCCCATTTTGAGTTGAAATTTTCTCTAATAATTGAATTTGCAGTCAACACCAATAAGTCATTTAGCGAAGCAGAAAGGGAGTTCTTCAGTGGACCACGAGGAAGATTCTTGTTGTCGCTGCAGCTATCAATTAAGCAGGTGGTCTGTGAAAAAGGTATTCTGAAGATGGACCAATAGTAGTGGAACTCTGGTGTGTGGAGAATGTAGCCACCGTGACGAAAGGGCAGAGACACATGGAAAGGGGTAGATGGGCATGAGTTATGGTGAGAATGTGAAGGTCACCGAGGAAACAAGTGGTTGTACAAGAGGAGGAGCAAGATTTTGAGAGAAGAGGAAGAGGATGGGAGAAGGTCCTGCTATGATCAAAGTGCGATGCCGCGAGGAGCAACCACATGGGACGAAGCGACCTTTTTGTGAAGACAAGGACAACCAAGCCCAGATTACGCCCGAAAGGACAACTGGATCGAACCCCAGCAATAACGTGCCCATAATTCCATGCACTACTCAACCACAAGGAAAAAATACACACTCTGCATTGACTTGCTCGATGTGTCAGCAACAGTCTAGTAATAAAGCACCAGCAGGAGGAAGGAGGCCCAGAATGGCGAGCGACGAAATGAAGCTACCAATATTTCATGGAAATGGCACTGACGACCCAAAGCAATACTGGTTCTTGTGTGAAGCAATTTGGACCGCCCAACAAACCGTAGATGTTAAGAAAATCCAACTAGAAACTACTCTTAGAGGTCGTGCGTTGGAATGGTTCATGAGATTCACGCGGATTCCTCAGGGAGGTACTACAAAAAAAATGGATGAGATCCAAACAAGGTTATTTGAAGAATTCAAGAAGTCGAAGTCTGAAGCTCAGTACATTACTGAATTGAAAGACATCGAACAATTCCCCAATGAGATGAATTGGTATTTTGATCAATGGTTTAAGACATTGATGACTTGGGTCAGTTTTCAGATGAGTGATGTTCAGCACAAGAAGTGGTTCATTGTCGCACTTGTCCCGCATATCAGGCAACCATTAATGCAACAAAATATTATGATGCAGAGTGAGGCTCTGGAGACCGTGATGAAATTGGAGGCATCACAAGTAGGAGAAAGCGCAGTCATAATGAACCAGATTCAAGCAAAGTTGGCCAATTTGACACTCCAACTGCAAGATATCAAAAAGGATAAGGAAGATCATGATGATCTATGGTGCACCCGTTGCCATGCAGACGGACATACCGAGGACACATGTCCGACGTTAAGGAATTATTTGTTGTCAGGAGCCCCAAACCCCTTGCACTATGTTGGTATATCATGGTGTTGCATATGTCAAGTATATGGGCATCGACATGAGAATTGTGATTACATGCAGAATATGGTCACGAAGGCAGAAAATCTGTACTGTACATTTTGTCGGTCGGTAGGACATGATGACAAAAACTGTCAAGCTTACGATTTGTTATAGGAGAGGACATATGATTCATATTTTGTGAAAGATGAGGACCCCCGAGAAATGCAAGCGCAGCCACAAGTGGTACAACCAGTAGTGCAGGTGCAGTATACACCGCCACCCCCAATGTAGTTTATCCACGTGAAACCACAACAACAGTTTACAGCGCAGCCGCAGTTTGCACCTCAGCCATAGATTGTAGCACAATCGCGGTATGCTCCGTAACCGCAATATAATCAGGAGCTGCTCTTTCAGTCTCAGCCACAATACGTTCAAACTGTGCACTATGTCCAGCAACAACCAAACCCACCGCAGCAGTAGATGGCTCAACCACATTTTCAGCAAGGAGGATTCCGTGGAGGACTCAGAGGCCTAGGAGGAGGCTTCAGTCAAGGAGGAGGATGAGGTCGTGAATCAATCCAATGTTATACCTGTGGAGTATTTAGACACTATGAGAGGGAGTTCCCTCATGCGTAGTGTACATACTGTGTGACTGACGATCATAATGTTGAAAACTTCCCTCAGTTGATTGCAAAATGGAAGGATGGAAATATTCCTCAGTTACAGAACATGCAGAATCAGAATCATCCTACATTCCAAGTACAGAACCAACTGATAATGCAGAATCAGATCCCACCACAGACTCAAAATCAGAACTCGCCTTAGACTCATAACTAGATGATGAATCAGCCATTGAATCAGAACCCGCCATTGAACTTGAATCAAGGACTGATAGTTGCAACAATTCAGGCTAAGCCACGAATGAAGGATGTCAACGTTGGGATCGTCACTCGCCCTATTGCGACAACTAGAGACGATGGACCGTGGCAACAAGTTCAGCTCGCTGACAAGAAAAATGTGGCATTTGATATTGCGACAGAGAAAGACACCTTCTTTGTGGCAAAGCATGCAATCGGGAGAAATCCGTGTAAGTTACCAATTATTGATATGCCATTTGCTTTTGATCCATCTATAGAGGCAGGACCATTGCAGTAGCATGGTACCTTGCAGCATTTCTTTGAGATTTGTCTATCACTGGCAAGGGACCCTGACGCCCTTGTCGAGCTTGAGAAGTTCTTGCGCCACCCGGATAAGGCAGTGAAGGATTCTGCAGTGAACTCTTTGCAAAAGAGGAAGACAGGAAAGGACATGAGGATGATGTTGGGACGCAGAAATGTCCATTTTTCATCCACTTTATCTTCCTCTATTCCTCACATTTCATCATCCCATTAACCTTTTATCATACCATTTTCATACATATATGTGGGTTTCACCTTATTATTTCCACTTTATTTATTTTTAGTATTATAAGTGAATTTATGATTAAATATTAGAAAATTAACATGTTTTTCACTAATATCTCAAAGTATGGATGAGATTTGTAATGTGTAGGAATATGTGAAGGATTAATTCAAAGAAAAGAATTCACGTATATCTCCTCCATCATTTCAAGGAGATAGTTATGCAAAGAATATTTCAAGGAGAAGATCATGGAGATTTGGTTGAGAGACATGTGGAGAATTTGTGAAAGATATGTGGAGGATTTGAAGGGATCATATCTTGTAATACTAGGAAAGTAGTTGAGTGGTTGAGTGAATAGTGGATCTCTCATTATGAGATGGTTATTTTCTTCATGTATAAAAGAGAGTGCTCTCTCTTCATTTCATAATAATTATTAAATGAGATATTATCTTAGAATATTTTAGATCTTAGATTATCTTAGAGAATAGTAGATTGTAGAAGTTAGTGTTGACTTTGTAATATGGAGAAGGAAATTCTTAGATTTTGTTCATAATCTTGGTTTGATGCTTTCATGATTTATGATTGATTCTTGTGATGTAATTTAAGATTGCTTTATGGTTAATGTGAGCTCACATGTGTTGTTTTTTTGCTCTTCATATATTGTCTTTCTTTTAAGCAATTTACTTTCAGCCGTGTGTTTTATCTTCCAGCATTAGATTACCAATTGCTTATTTTAGTTTAAGGGGGGTTAGATTAGATTAGTCTTAATTTCATGGGGGGTTAGATTAGCTTAATTTCACTTCAGTCTTGCATATACTTTGCAGGTGCTTCGTAAGCCTATGAGCCTCGAATTGACAAATTAAATGGCTGGACAAATACTACAACAGAATTAAAATGACATTAATTCGGCCCAACATTTTGGCATCGTTGCCGGGGAAGCATGATGGATTGAGGTGTAGATTTCAATTCCTGCAAGTGTGGTAGTGTAGATTTTGATTCCTGCAAGTGTGGTAGCATAGATTTCAATTCCTGCAAGTGTGGTAGCGTAGATTTTGATTCCTGCAAGTGTGGTAGCATAGATTTCAATTCCTGCAAGTGTGGTAGTGTAGATTTCAATACATGCAAGTGTGGTAGTGTAAATTTCAATTTTTTCAAGAGTGTTTAATTTCCACAACTGTGAAGAGTTATTTATTTATTTTTTTAGAGTTTTTTTTTTTACATAACGGTTTGTTCTTATTTAAGATTTTCAAATTTCAGTTTTGGGTGCTGTAAGAATCTCTTTTTCAACATGGTTTAACAATGAGTATAAGTCTGGAACTACTCACTCATGCCTTGGCAAAAGCTGGATTTTCCTCTTCCCAGGAAGAGGAGGTCTTGGCAGCAATTAAAGATTTAACTACTCCTCCAGAATCAAACGAGGAATCATCATCCAAAAACTCCTGCGCATGTGAAGGCGAACAAGTATTTGAACAGGAGATCGATGAAGATGAACAGGAGATCGAGGAGGACCATGAGGAGTTGCAGCATGATCTGAGGAGTGAAAACTATGCTTACGAAAGCCCTATCGAATGATGGTTTCAAGCGAGAATGAGGTTAGAACAATTTACTTTTTCTTTTTATTTAGTTAGATCATAGCCACAACAATTAAATTCGTTCATCTTTGTATATTTCCATTGTTCATTCACAGAATTGAAAGATAATATATTCTTATTACTGTTGTGTGTATGGCTACACTAACTATTTGATTACACGTAACATTTTTTTAGTTCCCAATTAGCATAGAGTAGGTAGGATTTTATTTTCAGTTTTTACTTTCACTTAGAATAAGTATGCTCTCCTCCACGCTTCGTGCGATCGCGAGAATCAGAAAGTAGGATGTTTTCTAAAATTTTCAGGAATGAATAATTAATGTTTTGCAACATGCTTAATTGATTTCATCTTTATTTTTCAATTCATTATCTCCATTTGCTAAAAAAAAAATTCAATTTGTAAAATAAAACTCGTCTACCATTTCATTTTTAAGTTGAACAAACACTGAAATTATAATGCTAAAAAGCAGCTGAAACAACGCAAATCTATTGCATTTTTTTTGGCATTTTGTCTTGTTAAAATTCACTAAAACATAGTCGAGACAGTCCTACTTTTAGGGACCATAAGGGATTAGTTCTAAAACCTGTTTCTATCCAAAGTATCCCTTTAAGTCTAGTTTCCAATCCAATTTGAATTCTTCAATTTGGTTCTAAAATGAAAAAGATATGGTCAAAATACTGACTGGGGTTGGAGTGGGCAGCTCAAGGACATAGTTGGGACAGTCACGTTTTGGGAGACCTAATGGATGAATTTTAAAAACCTGTTTCTACTACATATCTCCTATTAATCTAGTTTACAACACATTTTGAATCATTCGATTTCGATATCGTACGAAGGATATATGCCCAAAATACTGACTACCTATCCTAAATCTGCACTCTAAAAAATCTATTTTCTCAGCTGTTCATTGGCATATTTGACCCATAAATTCTTCTTGTATTCAAAACTTGTTTCTATTGGAGATACCTAGATGAATCTCTTTTCATCTCCAATTGGAATCACATCAATCCATCTTTTAACGAAAACGTTGTACTTAAAATAGTGACCGTTGGTCTTGGCTGAAACTCACAAACAACATTAGGATGCAGGCTGTTATTCAGATTATATGACATACCATACCAAAGAATTTTTAAAACCTGTTTCTGCTGGAAGTAGCCCTATGAATCCACTTCTTTTTGGCTTTGGAATCATTCAAATCAGGCGTGAAACAAAGAAGTTATTACCAAAACACGGTCAGGTAGTCTATGCTGGCCCAACATTTTGGCACCATTGGCAAAAGTGCAGAATTTGATTTAAGGATATATTGCAAACAGTGAGCTGGTTTTTTCTGAAATTTGGATAGAGAATGCATAGCATCATGAAGAACAACCCGTGGCAAGTTTCAACTCAGTCCAGTGCATGGTTTTCAAGAAAATGACCATCATCACCTACAGCCAATTCGCATTTTTCTCAAAATCTGTGATGTGTGTTTGTCTAATTTTTGGTATGGAGATACATTATAATGGTAGTTACTTGTTTGCAAAATTTCATCCCAACCCAGTTTGTATTTTGTGAAATATTGGTTTAGGAAGTTCAGCTGCAACACATTTTTATTCATGCTCATCCACAAAAGTGCAGAAATTGAAATGGGCATATCTTTCAATTGGTAAGTTGGATTCTCATGATTTTTGGGACAAAAAGTGTATAATACTAAGATGAACAAGCTTGACAATTTTCATCCCAATCCAATGCACGGTTTTTGAGAAAATGGCCATAATCACCTACAACCAATTTGCATTTTTCTCAAAATCCGTGATGTGGGTTTATCTAATTTTTGGTGTGGAGATGTATTATAATGGTAGTTACGTTCTTGAAAAATTTCATCCCAACCTAATTTGTATTTTTTGAAATATTGGTTCAGGAAGTTCAGCTGCAACACATTTTTATTCATGTTCATCTACAAAATTGCAGAAATTGAAATGGGAATATCTTTCAATTGGTAAGTTGGATTCTCATGATTTTGGACAGGAAGTGTATAATACCAAAATGAACAAACTTGGCAATTTTCATTCCAATCCAATGTACGATTTTTGAGAAAATGGCCATAATCACCTACAGCCAATTTGCATTTTTCTCGAAATTCGTGATGTGGGTTTGTCTAATTTTTGGTGTGGAGATGCACTAAAATGGTAGTTACTTGCTTGCAAAAAAAAAAAAAATCTCTTAAAGCCACTTTGACAATAATCGTAGATGAAACCAGCACGAGAAAGAGGTAAGTTTCTTTGCAGCTTATGTACTTCTTTATGCATGATATGTTTTCTTTTATGAACTTCTCACAATTTTTATGCTAGGTTGCATGAGTATATACAACCAGATTAGTTGGGGAGGGAGAAATATATTCAATACATATTCACTAATAAGTTTTCATGCAGGATTTTGTACTAAAGTTTTTTTTCCAGGTTTCAGAGACAGTCGCATTTTGCTGCTGAAGTGATTTTTCAAAGAAACACAAAATTTTTGAGAAACATGCTTTGATAGACAGCCTGAAGGAATTGTTACTCATGATGTTTGCTCATAAACATCATAATATTGGTTGTTACACAGAAACCATCCATAAACTTGTGTCATGATTGTTTATCCATATTTTTCGTTTAGAGCACCTTCATCATCCATGTCTTGAAGTCCACTTTCCATCACTTTATCTGTCATGACTTCACACATGCCTATCTTTCTGAGTTGCATACATCCCTTTATCTTTTTCAGTTCATTTTTCCATTCCAGTTTGTCTTTTGAATAAAACCAACTCCCTTTCCATGACTACATAGCCTTGCCATATCCATTGTTTGACTCTGAGATCTTTTCACTGATAGTCCTACCAATCTTTTTATACCAAATCGCGTTGACTGATGTGGGATTCCTTAAGGCCCACCTTTCAACAATTATTTTTCCATCGACCTCAGCACCTTATCTAGGATATAGACTAGAGTTCATTATTGAGTACCTGGAGGCTTGCATGCCTTAATGGCAAGTTCTCTTGCTGACAATCATGGGAATTCATCAATGTCCCTTGATCGTCAGATCTTGCAAGTGGCTCGACATCAGCACATCTATTCGCACTTCGCAAGATGTACTTGGGTACCTTGGCACTCATTGACATCACTAGTGAGTTGCCTCGCATTGGTTAATGGCATTCATCAATGGCAGGTAATCCAATGATTTCTTTTCATGCTCGACCTCGACACATTTATTCGCATGACTAGAATTGTACCACTGGGTTTTGTAGCGGGTGAAGACTATACATTATTTTTCATGACTCCATCAGCAGTTGTAGAAACATGACTTCAGATCTATGAGTATACCACAGTTCCACTTTCTGCCTTCCACATTTCCCATTATTTATCAACAACAGTTCAGATTCCTCCACTTCACATTACAGCAGTTCCAGTAGTTACAGTCGCAGTAGCATTTACAGTTACATATTCTCCATGATTCAGCAGCAGCAGTTTCGATTCCTTTATTGCCCATGATCTAGCAGTTACAGCTGTTGTAGCAGTGACACATTCCATAATCCAGCGGCATCAGCTACATTCCTATTGCATCGTTCATTTAATTTTTGGGTAAGTGGGGGTATGTTGTTTTCTAAACTTTAATCATGCAATTCCTTACATGCTAGAAATGAATAATTTGGAAAATTCCCTCACCATGCTCCATTTCTTTCACAGCCCATACTAGGTTGCATGAAGACATGCAACCACATCAGTTGGGGAGGGGGAACTATATTCAATACATACTCACTACTATCATTCCATTCTTTTCACCACCATCACCCATTTTTCATCTCATTTACCATTCACGAGCATTTCTTTTCCGACAAATCCTCTATTGCACTTTGCTTCATACACATTGATATACATATTGGCATGATTCATAAAGAAAAGGCTTTCTTATGCATAATGATGCTTTCTATACACATTAATAGCTTATCATTTTCAGTGAGTGTCTGGTTAAATTATTATGCAGCTAGAAAACAGATGACGAAATGAATGTTGTTAACACAAGAACCAACATTCTTTACATTCATGGTTGTCACACAAGAACCAACCATAAGAAAAATGTCAGTTGTTACTCATGCATTTCACATCATGAAATAAATGTTGTTAACACAAGAACCAACATTCTTTGCATTCATGGTTGTCACACAAGAACCAACCATAAGGAAAATGTCAGCTGTTACTCATGCATTTCACATCATGAAATGAATGTTGTTAACACAAGAACCAACATTCTTTATATTCATGGTTGTCACACAAGAACCAACCATAAGGAAATGCCAGTTGTTACTCATGTATTCACACTCCAGAAATATTCATTGTTAAAAAGACATCATCAATCAAAGCCAAAGTGTAGATGCCAAAAGTTCTTGAGAAGAGTCTTACACGGTTGCATGAGGACATGCAACAAGTTCAGTTGGGGAGTATGTTGGGACGCAGAAATGTCCATTTTTCATCCACTTTATCTTCCTCTATTCCTCACATTTCATCGTCCCTTTAACCTTTTATCATACCATTTCCATATATATATGTGGGTTTCTCCTTATTATTTCCTCTTTATTTATTTTTAGTATTATAAGTGAATTTATGATTAAATATTAGAAAATTAACATGTTTTTCACTAATATCTCAAAGTATGGATGAGCTTTGTAATGTGTAGGAATATGTGAAGGATTAATTCAAAGAAAAGAATTCACGTATATCTCCTCCATCATTTCAAGGAGATAGTTATGCAAAGAATATTTCAAGGAGAAGATCATGGAGATTTGGTTGAGAGACATGTGGAAAATTTGTGAAAGATATGTGAAGGATTTGAA
Source organism: Pseudotsuga menziesii (assembly GCA_001517045.1). NCBI lineage: Eukaryota > Viridiplantae > Streptophyta > Pinopsida > Pinales > Pinaceae > Pseudotsuga > Pseudotsuga menziesii. Next base: position 157,099 of record LPNX010722837.1, on the reverse strand, counting down.
GGGATCATATCTTGTAATAATAGGAAAGTAGTTGAGTGGTTGAGTGAATAGTGGATCTCTCATTATGAGATGGTTATTTTTTTCATGTATAAAAGAGAGTGCTCTCTCTTCATTTCATAATAATTATTAAATGAGATATTATCTTAAAATATTTTAGATCTTAGATTATCTTAGAGAATAGTAGATTGTAGAAGTTAGTCTTGACTTTGTAATATGGAGAAGGGAATTCTTAGCTTTTGTTCATAATCTTGGTTTGATGCTTTCATGATTTATGATTGATTCTTGTGATGTAATTTAAGATTGCTTTATGGTTAATGTGATCTCACATGTGTTGTCTTGTTGCTCTTCATATGTTGTCTTTCTTTTATGCAATTTACTTTCAACCGTGTGTTTCATCTTCCAGCATTAGATTACCAATTGCTTATTTTAGTTTAAGGGGGGTTAGATTAGATTAGTCTTAGTTTCATGGGGGGTTAGATTAGATTAATTTCACTTCAGTCTTGCATATACTTTGCAGGTGCTTCGTAAGCCTACGAGCCTTGGATTGACAAATTAAATGGCTAGGCAAATACTACAACGGAATTAAAACGACATTAATTCGGCCCAACAGATGAATATCCAGATCGGAGATTATGAGGTTGAGTCGGTCATTCTGGATCTTGGATCAGATGTAAACATTCTGACCAAGAAAACCTGGCAATTGATGGGAAAGCTGACATTGGGATGGTCATTGGTACAGTTACGACTAGCAAATCAGGCGAAGTTTTAGCCCATTGGTCACGTTTCAAAGTTGGTTGTCGACATTGAAGGAATGAAAATGCATGCTGACTTCAATGTGATAGATGTAGTAGAAGATGGTGGTTCATATCCCGTGCTACTAGGGATCGGATGGGCTAATGATAGCATGGTGGTTATCAACTTCAAAAAACGAGTTATGAATGGACTAAAAACTATAAAATGTTTGGTGATATGAATGCAACATATGAATGGACTCAGGAATGTCAAGGAAGTTTTGACACTTTGAAGGACAAAATGGCCTCTGCGCCCATCCTGGTTTTTTTTTAATTGTAATAAAGAGTTCCATGTGCATGTCGATGCTTCTTCCATTGCACTAGGGGTTTTTCTTATGCAACCAGGTGAGGGCGACCTGGATCACCTAATCGCATATGCCAGTAGAAAGTTGTCATTTGCTGAACGAAATTATACAACGACAGAAAGGGAAGGCTTGGCGATGGTTTATGCCTTGCAAAAGTTTTGGCAATATTTGTTGGTCCAGATCATCTGTCTCATGTCGAGAATGGTGAAGAACTGACCAATATTGATGACGGATTTCCAAATGCGAAATTGTTCTGTGTTGACATCACAAATGATCAATATGCACCAATTATTCCATTTTTGGCCACTGGTGTCGCCACGGAGGACATGTCGACTAGCCAGAATAAGCAGTTGGTCGTGAAGGCTTCTGATTTTCAACTAATTATTGGACAATTATATAAGCTTGGACCCGATGAAATCTTGCGATGGTGTATTTTACCGCATGAGTAGGGTCCCATGCTAGAAGCAGCACATGCAGGAATTATGGGAGGCCACTATGGAGGACGGGCTACTGCGCGGAAGGTGTTTCACATCGGACTATGGTGGCCTACATTGCATAACGATGCTGCAGACTATGCGAAGAGTTGTGATGTTTTCCAGCGTGTCGGTAACCCATCGCGATGGGACGAGATGCCGCTGGTACCGCAGGTGACTCTACAACCATTTGATAAATGGGCTATGGATTTTGTGGGTCCTATTAATCCACCAAGGAAGTGAACTGGTGCGCAATACATCATTATTGCAACCGACTATATGACTAGGTGGGCAGAAGCTACACCAATTGTGGATTGTGTTGTCGCCTTTCACACACCTAGGTTACATGGCAGAAATCTTTAAGCCGCTTGGTGTGTCCTTGGGGGCAAGTCTCGAGTCAAGGATGTCACCTTGTTCTTGACTCCTTCGTTTAGGATTAACTCCTAATGAAGCCAAGGGGGGTAGACCCTATTAAGTTTCTAAGGCAAAGTTACTTAGTATGATGATGGTATTAAAGAGTAAGTTTCTAGGAGTTTTGATTTAACAATTGTAAACAACAAATACCATGATGAGATAATCACAAGTAAGCACGAAAATGACACCCAATCATATATAGATTGAAAGAAATAAATAGTTGACCAGTGCCTTAAAAAAAGAGGTCGAAAAACAATTAAGAGTGCTTGTAAGTGCTGGAATGAATGTTGTGCAATTGTATCTTGGTTGATTTTAAATTTATGTAAGAATATGAGTAATTTAACTTAGGCGAGGGGACTCCAGATATACCAAGGGGGTACTTGAAGTATGTCCAAAACTAAACCGTCATTACTACCCGCAATGAATATGTGGGATGAATGGAGTCTCTGAGACTATTTTCCATAATGCACCCGAAGGTGTAACAGAGATCGGCTCCCTGAGGTCACTTTTCAGGAGTTTCCGCTTCCTTTGGGTATTTTGCCACCGTAATGGTTTGTATGAGGCGTTGGATTTTCTCCTTATGGTTTGTCAATTTGGGGAGAGTGAATCCTAATTATTCTAGTCACTCAAGTGATTTTGATGCATCTTGACTAATCGAATGAACCGTAGCCAAGTATAGAGCATACACACTGGAGTCTTTGTTATTTTTAGTAAATTTTAAAGGAGGTGTTCTTGTTAAAAAGAAAACCCTCCAAGAACCTCTTTCGATCCAAGTGGACCTCAGTCGGGGAATCAAGGAGGGGTTGATTTTATTATGATTACTAAAGCAAGTGATGATAGAAGATGAAGCATAAATAGATAAGAAAATCACAATTTTCTAATTAGACTACCACGACCCTTTCTTCGCCTTTCAGCTCAAAAGGAGACTCGTGGGATAAGTATTAAAATTAATTTGAAACCACCAGATATGGAATATGGCAATGATTATAAGTCAAATTATACTACCTTTCAGATTAGAACTACACTAGATTGAAATAATATGAACAAAAATTAAAAAGTGACACAGACGCAAATCCCTCCAGGGGGATGGTGAACAGGCCCAAAAGAGCATATTCGAAGAGGTTCTTATTTATTAACAGCAATTTCAATATCAAAAAACTGAAAATGATCTACTTGGTCCGTATATGGAATGCGACCCAAGGTTTCCAAATTGCGAAATTTTGAAATTTTTGGAAGATGGAGACCCCTTGGGGGGTTTTGAATGATCCAAAAATGCTTTCCGGACAGTGCCTCCTCCTCTTTTCTATTACACCTTATAAAAACCAGCAATCTTATCATAGTTAAATATGCCCAAAATTACTTTTGGATGAACAAACATTTTATCCAAAAATTCTAAGTTAAAACTAGTTTTAAAAGAAGCGAAAAAAGAACCAGGGAAAGAAAGCTTTCCTTGGGATCTTGGCCTGCTTTCGGGGAACCCCATATGAAGCACTTAAATTTTTTAATATAAATTTTTTGATTCTAAGGGAACAACCATGCATTCAACAAGATTTAGATCTACTTTCACAGCCTTGAAAAATGATAATTTTCCCTAAAACTAGATCTAGAATGCTTGTAAAAATTTATTTAGGAATGAGATCTAGTTTTATGAGATTTAAGGAAGCAATATATATGTAAGATGAACTCTGAAATTGATAGATATAACAAATTTAAAGCTGCAAAACAAGTAACCGGACTGATTTTGAAGAAATTTGAAGGAGGAAGAGGATAGGAAGAGCGCTTGTTACCGGGGAATGGATCTGCAAAGAAGACTAGTTAGTGGAATGCCGAGGGACAATGCATGCACAAAACACTTGGATGCCCAGTGGATTCAAGCTAGATACATAGTTATTCCAACCCCTATTACCTGAAAACTAACAAACAATCCTGCACAAAACCTTATGAGATATGGATAGAAATATATGAAGAAAGAGAGGGATTACATGCAAATAAACTTATTTAAACATGTATGATCTGAATCTTTAAGCATATATACTATGAGTTATTAAAAATAAAGTAATCTTACTTGCCCAGCTATACTCCTATTGATTCAGCTGATCATTAAGCCAAACAGGATTCGTATGCAGAAATTAAGAGAGCCAACGATAAAAATCTACAAGACAATGTTAAATCCACACATATAAAAGCATTACACAGATTTGGCCTCCAAAGCTTCACTTTATTCCAATAGAAAAAGATATTACACAGTATTACAACAGAAATATCTCCTCAATCCAACTCTAACTAGCTTGGAAGAGGCATCTTGAGCTTTATTTATGCAAAAAGAAGGAGATCCATCCCAAGGGGGGCACAAATCCCAAGGAGACAGACCACTGTAGCTGAAGGAGAGTTCATCAATGTCGATCTAAAGCTGAACTGAGCCTACTTTTCAATCGAGGGGCTGATTGAGCTAACACATCAACCCACAGACTGACACATCAATCCACAGAGCTTCCAAGACATTCCACACATATGGAGGAGAGAGAGAGGGCGCAATTCCCCATAAAGGATGTTGAAGTTCAACTCTGGATCTGTCCAGATCACCTCCTTCAGTCAAGGATTTGTCAGATCCAGTCAATCTGGTTTAGATATGACTGATTTCAATCAAATTAGCTGAGAATTCACTGATCTAGGATTTTGGATTTGCTTCATTATTTATCAATTTATTAATTAAAATAATCAATAATTGATTTTTTGGGTTTTTCTGACTTGAGTGATGGAAAATCACTCAAAACCTGAAAAAAGTGGGTCCATGGGTTTACATGGTGCTCTTATCTTGAAAAATGAGCACCTATATGACTGAAACTGATTATTTTTCCCACTTTTATTACAAAACCAATTTTTCCAATTAAACTATTAAAAAAATAGCCTAAGTTTTGGAAAATTAAATTTTAATAAAAAACACTGAAAAAATTTAAAAATTTAAAAATTTGAAAAAACCAAGGCAAAAATAGCCCTCTCTCTCTCCCCGGAAGAAATTAGGGCTTTTTGCTGAAGAGGAATTTTTTGAGTGAGCCTGGCATAGGATTTCTCTCCTCATCAAAATCGAAGTTTAGAGACCTGGATCAAGATTTTTGGTTGGGTGAAACTCTGCGAAAGTCAAACCCCAGTTTGACCCCGAGCTAGAAAAACCCTAAATACTAAAACTACTAAGTTTTGGTAAATTCGCTATATCCCGAGATTGGCAAAGGTTCAGGAGCTGAAAATTGCAGAGGCTGAAGATAAAATACGGATGCACACTGTACCCAAAATTCAGCCAAATATTCGCTATATTCTGGGAGATGTGATCCCTCCTAGTTAGGGTTCCAGCCTCTTTCAGAATTCATCCCTAAACTGGACACCTGGGTAAAATTGCTATAGCTTGGGCTACAGAGGTCCAAATTGAATTCCTGAAGATGTTCCATAAAGAGCATGGACTTTAATTTTTGTGGTCCAAATTTTAGAACCAGAATAGGAAACAGTGACACGTGGCAGGCCGTACAACGTCACTATTCTGAACAGTCCTGTAACAGGTCACCTTGGGAAAAGGATCATAAATACGAATTGGTGAAACCAATTCTAATGAAACCTATGTTTTTGGATCAAGGACATGTGAGGTTATCTCAGTGAAAAATTTCAGACACAGAGGAGAAGTAAGTTTGGAGATATCACAGAAACAGTGATAGGCATTTCTACAGAAGAAATTGGAAAACTAGGGCTTCCTGTTCCGGGAGCTTCCCTCCACTATTTTCTAAAAAGGAGTACATTAGACAGCTCCATTTGAAGAGATATATCTTTATATCCAATCAAATCTGAAATATTCCAAGTTTTGAAAATTAGGGTTTCTCTGACAAACCCTATATCAATCAACTCCGGAAGCAGGACGAACACCTCAAATCGGTAAGATCTAATCTTTTGCTATTTGCATTTGAGGTTCTCATTTCAAAGTGATCTATCACATCAGCTTGATGATAAGCTTGGTGAAGTTGACAACTTCCAAGCATGGAAGTATTTGATCTCTCTGAAGAAAATGAACTGGACACCTTCATGAGTAGAGAGGTTCTAGTTCCAGAAGGAGATGAGGCTCAAATCCTTACACAAGAAGAACTTGATCAAGGCCAAGAATATCATTGTTTACGGATCAACCTATACCACAAGTGTCTTCCCTAAAGACACCAAATATGTTTGATTCCTTGATCAAGCTATTTGAACATAAGAACATAAATCAGAAGATGTCTTTGAGAAAACAGTTGAAGAATGTGAAGATCCAGAATGCAGAACATCTTGAAGCAGTAGTAGAAGAAGCAGAGAATGCAGAAGTGGTGATAGCCACCTTGAATGGTCTCCCAGGATCATAGAATTCATTCATTCAAGGAATGTGTGCCAGAAGGAAGTAATTACCTTCAACAGACTCTGGGAAGAAGAAGAAGCTCGTCTCATAAGAAGAGAAGAAGAAAGATGGAAGCAATTGAAGATCAAGCTCTCACCATTCAAAGAAGATCCCTCAAGTGATAAGGAATATGAAGAACTCAATTCTTAAAGAACCTCTTATCCATCTTATCATTTGGACAAGAAATGATGATTTCATGAATGAAGAATATGATGAAGCAGAATGATCAAGAAGGAATCTACCCACGAAACAAACAAAAGATAAGTATTCAATTGTCATTTAATGATATTGTTTTGTTATGCATTTGATTATATTCAGTTGATGTGTTATGCATGATAGATTGTTTGCATTAACAACTTTATACTACTAATATGCATGTGATGGGTAAGTATCTCATGGTGTTATACAACTCTCCATTTCTACTTATCTAGAATGAAATCTCTTTGCTGACATATTGGATTAGTGCACAATCTCAATGTTGTCCTAATAGAGATGGAAGGCATCTAGAAATGTTTCCGTGAGATATGGATGAATGTTGTATTGGCTAAACAGTTGCATGATGCATAAGAATTTATCGTTATGCATATGTTTTATGAAATAGTTCTAACCATACAACTGGTTCATTTGAATTATAGGAAAGGTCCTGTACAACCTCCTACAAGAAAAGAAGGATGAGACTTGTTCTAAAGAACAAGTGATGACAATTCAAGATTCACTCCAATAAACATGAATTTGAAGCTCTCAGGGTCAGAGACACCATGATGGAAGAAAGAGATTCAGAGAGCGGTAGATCCACCTTGAAGGATGAATACCACCATGGGTACGAAAGATAACTCAATATGAAGAAAATAATGCTATGAAAGAAGCTATGATCAAAGAATAACAGTTGATCATGGGGAATGATGTATACGATATGATTTCAAGACATAAAGGGAAGAACGTAGTATCTTCCATATGGATCTACAAGAACAAGTGTACAAAGCAAGGTTCATGATTTGCCTCAGAAAGAATAGACTATGACATGACATACTCTATCGACAAGTATAAATCAAGCATAGAACCACCTATACAGAATGAAGAAGGAAGATGATACTCCACTTCAGGGGGAGTGACTACAGAAGATATCTTAGTTCGACATGGTACGACATGATGGACAGCTTCTTGATGAATTGAGACTTTACCAAGAGTAAAGTGGGTTCCAACCTTCAAGGTTGAATGCAGAAGACTAGGATATGTTGATGACCTGACAAGATGAACTCATGGAAGATGTTATGATGAAAGAATACTAGAATGATGTATGGGATATAGTTCCCAAACTAGAAGGAAAGAGTATTGTATCCTCCAAATAGATATACAAAATAAAGCATGCAGTTGACGGAAGTATCGAGAAGTATAAAGCAAGATTTGTGGCCAGAGGTTTCTATCAGAAATAGGGAATTAATTCTGAAAAGACACTTACTCTAGGAAGCAAGGTACACTTCCTTCAGAACTATCATGGTATTTTCTTCCATGATGAAGTGAAGACAAGCCTTCCTTAATGGTATGATTAAGGAAGAATTTTACATCGAATATTCACGAGTATTTGAAGTTGAAGACAGATGGAACCAAGTATGCAAGTTGAAGAAGGCCCTCTATGGCCACACCCATGAACTCCAACCTAAAGCGGTTAGCTGATGACTCATCAGAGTTAGTGGATGTGACTCACTATAGATAGATCATTGGGTCATTGATGTACTTAATAATAATAATAATACCAGACCAGACATTTGTTTTGTTGTGAACACCGTAAGTCAATATCTTGTTCAACCAAGACGGGTTCACCTAGTAGCTGCAAAACATGTGATGAGATATCTGAAAGGGACTATAGACTTTGGTCTATACTATGATGGTAGCCATGAGTATAGATTGTATGGATACACAGATGCATATTGGGCTGGAAGTATCTTAGATAGGAAAAGTACATCAGGTAGATGCTTTTGTTTGGGGTCTGCTGTGAGTTCATGGTTTAGCAGGAAACAGTCCAGTGTTTCTCTTAGCTCGGCTGAAGTAGAATACATAGCAGATTTCTCTACTAAGTTGTAAAGACATATGGCTTCGGAAGATGATATCAGGTCTCTTTGACTTGAATATGGATACTACAATTATTCTATGTGATAACCAGATTTGTGATGACAGAGAACCCTGTGTTTCGTTGTAGCACATAAAAATCCGATATTTCTACAAATGAGTGAAGATGCAGATGATGATGTTTCAGTATTTATATACTGTATATGCAGATGATGGTGATTCAGTATTTCGATACTGAATATAGAGATGATGATGTTTCTGTATTTCTATACTGAAAAGATGTAGATGATGATGGTTTGGATGATGATGTACTAACGAAGCCTCTGTCTCGAGTAAAGTTCAAACACTTTCGAGACAAGCTTGGTGTTGTTTGGAAAGACCTTCCTCGAAAGGGGGAGTAGTGATGCTGCAGTGGGATTGTATCATCCCTGGGAACTTGCCCTAAAGTGATTCGGAGAACTGAGTCCTTGAGAATGAAGAGGGATTGTATCATCCCGGGATATATGTCCAGAAGTGATCCGGTGACTTCGGTCATCGATAATGTGGTAGGATTGTATCATCCTTGAACTTCGGTTCAGAACGGATCCTGTGTAACTTCAGTCATCAAGAATGTGGTAGGATTGTATCATCCTTGGACTTCGGTTCAGAACGGATTCAGTGAACTTCGGTCATCAAGAAAGTGGCAGGATTGTATCATCCTTGGACTTCGGTTCAGAATGGATCCGGTGAACTTCGGTCATCGAGAAGGTGGCAGAATTGTATCATCCTTGGACTTCGGTTCAGAACGGATCCTGTGAACTTCGGTCATCGAGAAGGTGGTAGGATTGTATCATCCTTGGACTTCGGTTCAAAATGGATCCAGTGAACTTCGGTCATCGAGAAGGTGGTAGGATTGTATCATCCTTGGACTTCAGTTCAGAACGAATCCGGTGAACTTCAGTCATTGAGAAGGTGGTAGGATTGTATCATCCTTAGACTTCGGTTCAGAATAGATCCAGTGAACTTTGGTCATCGATAAGGTGGTAGGATTGTATCATCCTTGAACTTCGGTTCAGAATGGATCTAGTGACTTCGGTACTTGAGAACGTGTGTTGATCCCGTAATTCCTAGAGGAAGGATTTTCTGAGTTCCACATCTGTGTTTATCCCATAATTCCAAAAGGAAGGATCGTTAGTAACTCCGTAAAGACCTAAATCCCGTAATTCCGAAAGGAAGGATCACTAAATTGATCCCATAATTCCAATAGGAAGGATTGTCTGAGTTCCACAGATGTGTTGATCCCGTAATTCCAATAGGAAGGATTGTCTGAGTTCCACATCTGTGTTGATCCCGTAATTCCGAAAGGAAGGATCGTTAGTAACTCTGTAAAGACCTAAATCTCGTAATTCTGAAAGGAAGGATCATTGAATTGATCCCATAATTCCAATAGGAAGGATTGTCTGAGTTCCACAGATATGTTGATCCCGTAATTCCAATAGGAAGGATTGTCTGAGTTCCACAAATGTGTTGATCCCATAATTCCGAAAGGAAGGATCGTTAGTAACTCCGTAAAGACCTAAATCCTGTAATTCCGAAAGGAAGGATCGTTAGTAACTCCGTAAAGACCTAAATCCCATAATTCCAAAAGGAAGGATCATTGGTAACTCCGTAAAGACCTAAATCCCATGATTCCGAAAGGAAGGATCATGTTGATGTTTTGATGATGTTGATGTTTTTATGATGATGATGATGTACTACTCAAAAGATCAGAGTGTGATGATGATGATATTTTGATGTTTTGATGATGTTGATGTTTTGATCATAATGATGTTTTGATGATGATGTTGTTTTTATGATGATATTTGATCGAAAGATCAGAGTATTATGACGATGATGATGTTGCTGATCGAAAGGTCAAAATACTGAAGATGTTGATGAAGATGTTGCTGATCGAAAGATGTTGCTAATCAAAAGGTCAAAGTACTGAAGATGTTGCTGATCGAAAGATGTTGCTAATCGAAAGGTCAAAGTGCTGAAGATTTTGCTAAAGATGTCGCTGATCGAAAGGTCAAGGTACTAAAGAGGTTGCTGAAGTTGTTGCTGATCAAAAGATCAATATACTGAAGTTGTTGTTGAAGATGTTGCTGATTGAAAGGTCAAAGTGCTGAAGATGTTGCAAATCAAAAGGTCAAAATACTAAAGATGTCACTGAAGTTGTTGCTTATCGAAAGGACAAAGTATTGAAGATGTTGATGATCGAAAGGTCAAAATGCTAATGATGATACTGCTGATGTTGTTGATCGTAAGATCAGAATATAAATATGGTGATGATGCTGTTCGAAAAACATCAAGATGTTGAAGAAGTAGTTGCAGGACAAAACAGTCAGAGTGTTGTTGTTACCAAAGACTGAAGATTGAAGATGAAGACTACATGATGTTGAAAATATTCCAATGATTTATAGATGTGTTACCCTGATGATGTTGATGATGTCCCCTATCTCTCTCCTACTATTGTTGTTGTTGATGTTGTAGAATACCCTTCTCGTTAAGGGGGAGTGTTGAAATATTGTAACTTCGAAGAATATTCTATATGTATCTTTTGTGGTCCCCGATGGTCCTACCAGGAGAACCACTTGTATTACTTTGTACCCCGATGCTTCTAATCGGAAGAACTAATAAGAGTCATGAGGTAGTCCCCTCTAATTGTAAAGGTGGGTCATTAGCCCCCCAGTGTGGTTACTTGGGCCTACATGTGTAGCTCGAGCCTACATGTCGAATGAGTTAATTCAAGTGAATGGATGAATATAAATAGAGGTGTGGTGCTCCTCATTTGAGACACACACTCTCACTTGTGTAGCGCATTAGTGGAGAAGAGAAGAGTAGCTGGAGAAGGAGGAGGATCGGGCTTTGATCTCCTTGTTGGTTTTATCTTTTATATTTTTGGGTCATCTATATTGAGGAAGATTTTGCTAGGTTTTTCCTTTTAGGGTTTTCCCAGGATAAATCTGTGTTGTTCTTGTGATTCTGTTTCTTTCAGTGATCCTTTTTATATGCTTTTATTATGAAAATGAAATGAAATACTGATGTATTAGCTAAGCATATGAAAAGTTAACACAACAAGCACTTCTCAAAAGTACTTTCGAAGGTCTTCTAAAGTCTGAACAAAAAATCTTTGTCTGGTTCACAAGGCTCACTTGATAAAAAACCACTAACTACAACTTAGGTGGTAACATTCTGGCTCCAACTGTGGGACGTGTGCTTGATCTAGTCATAGGGTAAGGAGAGGATATGAGAACACCAGAATCTCTGGTTTATACACCATGTAAAAACATCTCAACTTGACAAGAAAACCTCAGTAGCACAAGCTTTACATAAAAAACCAAATGAACCATTAAGCTGATTTATTTAAACCAAATAAATGTAACTAACTAATGAAAAAATGTTTGATTATAGCTAAGTACAAAACAAAAAATGCGGAAAGTAAATGCTCTTTTTCAAGGAGCTTATTTTCCTACTCTAAGCATGATATAAAAAGGGTTAAGTGTAATCAGAAATCCAATGCAACCACCTAAGCATTTTATTAACATAAAAAAAAAATCATTGTCTTTTGTTACCAGCCAAAGTAAGGATACTTTATTCAGAAAATGCAAACCTGCGTGATGATCTGGAAGGGGCGAGATGGATGGAAAATCATAGGAATGAATAATGTCGTCAAACTTCCTCCCAAACTGGTAAGTGCTTGCGCAGGATACTTCTATCCATGACTGGACAAGGTTGATGTACAAATCAGAATGATGAGGCAGATTGACTACACCATCATATTGATCATCAAGGCTTACTGGATGATAATTCACTGTATAAGCCCCAAGCAGCTCCAAATCATGAGGAAACTCTATATGTGAAGATGATAGTTGAGACTGATATTCTACTAACCGCATCACATCTGTCTTTTCACAACACTGCTTCTCCATGTCTTCATTATTGATACCTTTGTGCGGCTTTGCATGATATGACTCTGAATGATCATATAAGAGTTTTGAATGCTTCTTTTCCATACTAGGATTTTCCAAGGTCTCCAGATCCATGTTTCCCTCTATGGAAGTATAGTAGATTGGAGTTCCACGAATTTCTAAATAGACACTCTCCTTACTGGATATAGTATAGATAGGATTCTTAATAAGATATCCACAAAAATCCAAATAGTCATCACCATCATCTATGTTAGATGTGATGGATTCCCCATTGTTGATATCAAGTTCTCTTTGTCTTCATTACTGATACTGATATATGGCTCAGACTGATCATGTGGATAAACTACATGCTCCTTTTTCATATCAAAGTTTCCCAAGGCCACATGGTCCATGCTCTCTCCTTTAGATGTGCCATAGACAAAAAAATCAACAAAACCATCAAAATTCTTTGGTTCATTATTTTCCTCTTTATTCATGTCATCGCCTAAATTTTCCATGAATGTCCAGGACTCCTCATCAACATCTTTGTCGGAGATAAGAGAGTCTTTGTCACTTGTATCATGCTCCAAGTTATACTTGTCTTCTTTTTCATACTCATCTTCTTCAGAGAAAAGGTCACAAGGCAATAAACCTTCCATACTGTCATCATTATATGGAGAACACATAGGAGGCCCATCATGTACATTACAGTTTTCATCATAAGTTTCACTATAATATTCTGCAATGGTTTCATCCTTAGGCTTGTACTGTTTAGCTGGTGACAAAGGGTAGGCTTGGCCTACCATGTATACATGATCAAGCTCGCTTGAAGTTGTTTCCTTAATACTGAACTCGGGAAGTCCATGTTCCATGACTTGATTTGCAACATAACAAGTGCTTTCTTGGTTGAATTTTTCACAGGGTCTACACCATGGAATTACTTCTTCTACCATGTTAGCTGAGTCTAACTGGTTTGGAATCCTAGGCTCCTGCTGAGGAAATTTATTTTGATACATCTGATTCTGCTTGGGTTGAAAGTTCCTAGGTCCATTATTCATTTCCATTGTGATCAATCTAATATGCATGTGATTCAAGTGTGCAGAATGATTGATCGTTAGTTGGTTTTGACTAGTAACCAAGTTTTTTATCATGTTCGTCACCTTTTCCATGGGATCTTTAGAAGTTCCCTTTTCTTCTGATTCAACGGATTTACCCTTGGTCTCTTTGTTGCAGGAATTGTTTCCCCTAGTGTGACCTGGAATGTTGGATTTGCCTGAAGACTCCGTATACTTTTTTATTTTCTTAGCCAATTCCTGAGCAGTTTTTAGATCGGTCAGCTCTTTGTCTCTTAACAGGTACCTCAAATCACCAGTGAAAGCTTTGATGTAAGATATGAGGATGGAGGCATCCTTTGGATTGATTTCTTTGGGGAGGTCCACAACCATACGCCTGAACTTAGTGTTAAATTAATCCATGGTTTCATTATCCATCTTCTTTATGTTATGAAGGGCAGCAAGCAGATGTCTTGGTTCTTTCTTTTCTCCCCATTTCTTCTTAAAACCCTCTAGGAATTCACTAAGAGTTTTATATGAATCATCACCTAGGTCGAAGTACCATTCTTCAGCATCATCTTCTAAGAATAAAATGAAGAGCTTCATTTTGACATCGTCATGGTCATGGGAAACATCATTGCAATAAATGACCAGGTGCTTTTCAAACTTTCAAAAGTGAGACTTGGTAGTGATGGCATTATTGCCCTAAAATATGGGGAGCTTTTTGATAGCATCTTTTGGAATGGCATGGGGAGCACATGCTGTCTGAGAAAAGTCAAGGGGTTTGAATAATTCCATCATTTCTTGAGATTGGTGAACATGTCTCTCTACAAATATGTGATGGATATGAGAGGGATTGGTCTCCTAAATCTTCAAGGTTTCTACGAGAAGTCTTCCTATTCAATATTTCCCTAATAAAACTTTTAGGATCAGGAAGGATTGAATAATTGATGGCGGTTTCTTCGGGTATAAATTCTTGGAGAGATGTTAGATAGTGGAGTCGCCAGATGGATCAAGTTTTAATTTTTATGTTTTTTAAAGACAAGATCAATCAATTTTTTTTTTATCTTTTTAGTTGTTTAGAAAAAAGCTAAGCTAAGTCGTACTCCGGGAATAAAAATATTTATCCCCGGCAACGGCACCAAAAAGTGTTTTCACCTTTCACACACATGGGTTACGTGGCAGAAATATTCAAGCCATTCGGTGTGTCATTGGGGGCAAGTCTCGAGTCAAGGTTGTCACCTTGTTCTTGACTCCTCCGTTTAGGCTTAATTCCTAACGAATCCAAGGGGGGTAGACCCTATTAAGTTACTAAGAAAAAATTACTTAGTATGATGATCGTATTAAAGAGTAATTTTTTTAGGAGTTTCAATTTAACAATTGTAAACAACAAATAACATTATGAGATAATCACAAGTAAGCAGGAAAATGACACCCAATCACATATAGATTGAAAGAAATAAATAGTTGACCAGTGCCTTGAAAATGGAGTCGAAAAACAATTAAGAGTGCTTGCAAGTGTTGGAATGAATGTTGTGCAATTGTATCTTGGTTGATTTTAAATTTATGTAAGAAGATGAGTAATTTAACTTAGGCGAGGGGACTCTAGATATACCCAGGGGGTACTTGAAGTATGTCCAAAACTAAACCGTGACGGCTACCCGCAAGGAATATGTGGGCTGAATGGAGTCTCTGAGGCTGTTGTTCATAATGCACCTGAAGGTGTAACAAAGATCGGCGTCCGGAGGTCACTTTTTAGGTGTTCTCGGTTCCTTTGGGTATTTTTCCACCGTAATAGTTTGATCGAGGCATTGGATTTTCGCCTGATGGTTTATCAATTTGGGGAGAGTGAATCCTAATTATTCTAGTCACCCAAGTGCTTTTGATGCAGCTTGACTGATTATACAAACCGCAGCCAAGTACAGAGCATACACATTGGAGTCTTTGTTATTTTTAGTAAATTTTAAAGGAGGTGTTAAAAAGAAAACCCTCCAAGAACCTCTTTCGATCCAAGTGGACCTCAATCGGGGAATCAAGGAGGGGTTGTTTTTATTATGATTACTAAAACAAATGATGATATAAGATGAAGCATAAACAGATAAGTAAACCACAATTTTCTAATTAGACTACCACGACCCTTTCTTCACCTTTCGACTCAAAAGGAGACTCGTGGGATAAGTATTAAAATTAATTTGAAACCACTAGATATGGAATATGGAAATTATTATAAGTCAAATTAAACTACCCTGCATATTAGAACTACACTAGATTGAAAAAATATCAACAAAAAGTAAAAAGTGACACAGACGCAAATCCCCCTAGGGGGGATGGTGAGCAGGCCCGAAAGAGCCTATTCGAAGAGGTTCTTCTTTTATCAATAGAAATTTTAATATCAGAAAACTGAAAATGATATACTTGGTCCTTATATGGAATGAGACCCAAGGTTTACAAATTGTGAAATTTTGAAATTTTTGGAAGACGGAGACCCCTTGGGGGGTTTCGAATGGTCCAAAAATGCTTTCCGGAAAGCGCCTCCTCCTCTTTTATATTACACCTGATAAAAAACATAAATCTTATCACAGTTAAATATGCCCAAATGTACTTTGAAATTACTTTTGGATGAACAAACTTTTTACCCAAAAATTCTAAGTTAAAACTAGTTTTAAAAGAAGCGGAAAAAGAACCAGGGAAAGCAAGATTTCCTTGGGATATTGGCCATCTTTGGGGGAAGCCAATATGAAGCACTTAAATTGCTGAATATAAATTTTTTGATTCTAAGGGAACAACCATGCATTCAACAAGATTTAGATCTACTTTCACAACCTTGAAAAATGCTAATTTTCCCTAAAACTAGATCTAGAATGCTTGTAAAAATTTCTTTAGGAATGAGATCTAGTTTTATGAGCTTTAAGGCAAAAAGATCTATGTAATATGAACTCTGAAATTTATATAACTAACAAATTTAAAGATGCAAAACAAGTAACCGGACTGATTTTGAAGAAATTTGAAGGAGGAAGAGGAAAGGAAGAGCGCTTGTTGTCGAGGAATGGATCTGCAAAGAAGACTAGTTAGTGGAATGCCGAGGGACAATGCCATCACAAAATAGTCAGATGCCCAGTGGAGTCAAGCTAGATCCGCAGTTCATCCAACCCTTTTTACCTAAAAATTAACAAACAATCCTGCACAAAACCTTATGAGATCTAGATAGAAATATATGAAGAAAGAGAGGGATTACATGCAAATAAACTTATTTAAACATGTATGATCTGAATATTTAAGCATATATACTATGAGATATTGAAAACCAATTTTTCTTACTTTCCCAGCCATACTCCTATTGATTCAGCTGAATCATTAAGCCAGACAGTATTCGGATGTAGAAATTGAGAGAAAGCCAACGGTTAAAAGCTGCAAGACAATGTTAAATCCACACATATGAAAGCATTACATAGATTTGGCCTCCAAAGCTTCACTTTATTCCAATAGCAAAAGATATTAAACAATATTACAACAACAATAGATCCTCAATTCAACTCTAACTAGCCTGGAAGAGGCAGCATGAGCTTTATTTATACAAAAAAAGGAGATCCATCCTTGGGGGGCACAAATCCCAAGGAGACAGACCACTGCAGCTGAAGGAGAGTCCACCAATGCCGATATGAAGCTGAATTGATCCTACTTGTCAATCGAGGGGTTGATTGAGCTAACACATCAACCCACAGAATGACACATCAATCCACAGAGCTTCTAGGAGAGTCCACACGTGTGGAGGAGAGAGAGAGGGCGCAATTCCCCATAAAGGATGCTAAAGTTCAACTCTGGATCTATCCAGATCACCTCCTTCAGTCAAGGATTTGTCAGATCTAGTCAATCTGGTTCATATCTAACTGATTTCAATCAAATCGGCTGAGAATCCACTAATCTAGGATTTTGGATTTGCTCCATTATTCATCAATTTATTAATTAAAATAATCAATAATTGATTTTTTGGGTTTTTCTGACTTGAGTGATGGAAAAGCACTCAAAACCTGAAAAAAGTGGGTCCATGGGTTTACATGGTGCTCTTATCTTGAAAATGAGCACCTATATGACTAAAACTTGTTATTTGGCCCACTTTTATTACAAAACCAATTTTTTCAATTAAACTATTGAAAAAATAGCTTAAGTTTTGGAAAAATTAAATTTTAATAAAAAACACTGAAAAATTTTGAAAAATCCTATGGGGACTTAGACATGTTCATATGACTCGACCATGATGCCTAGCATGTTTATACATTGACACATGGACTCTAATAACCTCGATAGGCCTAAATGCCAAGCCAACCACCCCAACTTTGGAGGTACGGAGTGAAAAACTCAGAAATTATCAGTCGTTTATTCAACAACCAATAATAACCAAGGGAAAAAACAACCTGGGTTGATCGGATTGACAAATAAAGTCTAAGAGACCGAGTCTTTTACAGACACTATCATGCTAGAACATTTATTACAATTCCCCCATGGTGTATGAACATGTGATATAGTACAACAAGCACTTCCCAGAAGTACTTCCAAAGGTCTTCTAAATTTCATACAAAAAATATTTGTCCAGTTCACGAGGCTCACTTGATAAAAAATCACTAAGTACAACTTAGGTGGTAACAGATTGCACCACTGTGAAAGCTGTGAGGTTCATCTTTGAAAAAATTGTGACACGGTTTGGGTGTCCCAGGATCTTGATGAGTGACCAATGCAGTCATTTTGTCAATCGGACGGTGACAGTGCTAACTGAGGAGTTGCAGGTGCAAAATAAGAGGAGTACAACATACCATCCACAGGCGAATGGGACCGTCGAATCATTCGACAACATCTTGGAAACAACGCTGACTAAAGTATGTAATGCTAACCGCGATGACTGGGACCTAAAAATTCCAGCAGTACTATGGGCCTATCATACTACTTGCAAATGGCTAACAGGCCAGACACCATTCAAGCTGGTCTATGGGCAAGAGGCAGTCATGCCCATGGAGTACATTGTTCCTAGTTTGCGCATTGTCGCGGCGACGGGCATGGATGATGCAGAAGCATTAGAAGAGCACATTGCACAGTTGATCCAACTTGAAGAAGACCACTTTATTGCTAGCTTCCACCAGCAGGTTGTGAAGGATCAACAGAAGGCATGGCACGATCACCAAATTAAGAAAAAACAGTTTACAGAAGGACAATTGGTGCTGTTATACGACAGTAAGTTCATAAATCATCCAAGTAAGCTACAAATGCACTGGTTAGGTTTGTATCTTGTTCATTCCATTACTTCTGGAGGTGCAATTCAGTTACAGCAATTAGATGGCACGGTATTGCCGACGCTTGTCAATGGGAGTTGCTTGAAGCCCTATAGGTCATGGCCATCGATGCGAACAGGTTGAGGCACTGTGGAAAAAAATTATGAATGATGAAGATTTATGTTCATAGCAGCAAGGCGATTCCAGGGGAAGAGGCTGCGCAAGGTTAGAGTTTGTAGCAATGAATGGTTGACTACTTGCGACAACTGCAGGGCGGTGGGTGGGTCAAATCACGTAGTAAATACAGGTAGTTAAAATAGTTGGATGGCGACGCTTGATGAAGAGACACGCATTAATGGCTTATCCGACCGTTAGAGGAGTAGGATTGCCGGTGGGTTTGGTGTCATTACTTCCAAATTTAGTCATAATGGTGATCATAGATTTGGAAATGATGAGTTTGAGTTGGAGGTGGCTATAAAAAGCGCACGGGATGCAGGAGGATGACATTGTTCAGTCGAGCGAGCAGAGTGTTCAGCAAAAGGGCAAATTCTACAGTGTATTGTGAGCTTTTGAGTCAGTTGGAGTGTTGCAAGTTAGAGTTGTCGAGTGCATTTTAAGGTTTGGGACGTGAGGCATGCTGAGCGACCTTGACGCCATTGAGATTTCAAGTGCGTTCTAGTCCCCTATTCAGACCACAGATGTTGAAGAAGAATTCATGAGCATGTTGTTTGGTTCATCATCTATCCCCAAGAAGAAGCAACAGGCTCAGAAGCCCAGTTCCACGCTGCCGCAGAAGAGGCAAAATTGCACATCGGTGAGAGTGCAAGGAGAAGGAACTGCATAGACCAGTTCATTGAGCTCAATATTTGTAGATTCTATGGCACCTTGGGGCATCTCTGTTCATGATATTTTGGGGTATGTTGCTCCTACACGTCTGGGAGCAAATCCGAAGCAGCTGTCGAAAAGTCAGAAGTATCCACTGAAATTGTCACCGCTACCAGAAGGGATGACGTTCTTGGTCGACATCATCCCTACATTTATCCAGTTGAAATTCGAAGACCATGACGTGCTGCTACTCAAATATCTCTGGGATGAGCCCTACAAGTCAGTCCCGATGGTGCCTGGTGCCCCCATTCAACGAATTCCTAAACCTTGGGCAAGTGGGTTAGACCAATCTGGATTGTCGGGGCTCATCAATATGCCTCATTTTGGGCGATTGAATGAGGCCCATGCGTGTGTAAAGCAAATGTTGGCTTGTTTTCATGGGGGGACGCTTTGGTTGAATACACCCATCCCTATTACTGTAGATTTCATTGCGAGAATTACAGGCTTGCCGAAGGCCAGGGAAAATCCAGCGCAATATATCCACGGGAGGGATACTAACAAAAAGATTGCCAAGCAGCTGAAGGAGCACTTTGTCTTACACCGTGATGGCCGTGCTTATCGCATCGATAATATTAACTCACAAGCAGTGCATCGACGCAAGGATTCTGGCAAGCAAGGTTATTCGAGGAAATCGACTAGTCCAATGCAATTCGGGTGTTGTCGCCTGCGCCCAGAAGTGTGCTGAGGGAGTGCAGATGAATTGGTCTTTATTTTTCCTAAACCAGTAGTTATAATACACTATTGCTGCTCAGACTAGGCGGCCATTTTCATATAGTTGGTTGTTGATTCTTATTCCCCTAGTTGCCTAGATATTGGAACTTGGATACTACCAACCAATGACGGTTGATGCGATGAAGGTGCACTGAGGGGCACAGTATCGGAACTTATGGTGGGTTGAAGAGCCTAGTCAACACGTGGACTATGCCATTCATTTTTTGTTTTATCGGGAAGTGTTGAAATCCGTAGCCGTTGCTGTTCCCCGAGTCTCTCCTTATGCCGCGGCCAAGTATCAGCGGATAATTCAGTTTCCCATAAGGCTCCACTCTATCTACATTTAGGCGTGGTGGGACCCCAACCGACAGTGGCTACCTTTACCTTACAAAGTCATGATAGAATAATTGGATGATATTTTCCAAGAGTGGTAGGATGAATGGAAAAACTCAGTGAGTTAGGAGGAATTTTCTAAGCTGCCACCAACGAATGCCCCAGAAGGAGCTGAGCACTCACGACTCTGACAATGAGTTGTCGACGAACCCTGAGGATGCAATACAGATGCATTCATGAAGAGACTCGCACCAAATGGCTTTAAGAATATGATGCAGGCAGTGGTATCAAGTCAAGGATGGAGGACCAGCTACAGTGGCTCATCAAAGCGGTCACTGACTCTTCTACGGCTGCAACCCAAGTGATCCGAGAGTCCAACCATGAAGAATTCGACGTGTTAAGAGATATACTAAATTCCATTTTTGATATTATTTCCAAGCAAACATTTGCAAAACCTATGCTGCAGGACATCCTGTCGATCAGCACTGAGCTCTGGGCTAGGAATGTGCAAGTTCCCCCGACTGCAATCGACACAGGAAATGAGGAAGTTCACCAATTGCTGCAACCTATCCAGAGTGTGGCTTTGAATCTGAACAAGTTGTCTTCTATGGTGTTATTGGAGTTGAAGCACGTTTCCACCCTAGAATTGGTGGAACGACAGAAAGAGCTTACTGAGGGATATGTCTAGTCACAGAGTGCAGTTGAGAAGCTGCAGAAAGAGGCCGAGGAGTTACATTAGGTCCAGGTGTAGCTGGCAGAAGAAAAAGTACGGGAGATAGATTCCTTGAAGGTGACACAAGTTGAGCTACAATGAAAGGCTATCGAAGAGATTATTGAGCTAAAGAAGGTGCAAGACCGCTTGATTGTTGAACAAGCGCAATTGTGAGCCAGATGCAGCGAATTAGAGCAAGCTATTTCTGAGGCCTGCCATCACATTTTTTAGAACACGACTAAGCTCACCCTAGTCAATAAGGCCAAGAAATTGGGGCAAACTATTTTCCAACTTCAGGGTACCAACCTGATGCTCAATGCCCTGGTACACCCTACGACGTCGCCGGAGCAGCTTGCTGAAAGGAAAGCTTCCATTGAAGAAATTGTGACTTAGTTCAAAACCATGGAGCAAGAGGCTAAAACCATTATGGAGGCGACCACGCAGTTTTGGCAGAGCATTGTCCAAGATGAGCAATTTGATCAACTGACTATGCAGGTGCAAGAATTCGAAGGTCAACTGATGACCTTGAAGACGTCATTGCGGGAAATGCCACTGATGGTATAGATCACACGGGTTGAAGAATTGAAGGATATTTAGTAGTGAGCCACCCGTGCACAAGAACGCCAACAAAAGCATCACGCCTAGCTCAAGGAGTTTCAAGAACTTGGTGGATAGTTGGTTGTTAAAGTAGTTGCCACGCTGCAGGCAGTACAAGAGAATCGGTAGATGGTCGACAGCAAGGCCAGAGAAGAGCACTCAGTACAACAGGGTTTGACTAATTGTCAGAGTATTGTCAACAATGTCCAGGATCAAGTTCATGAGATCGTGCAACAATTCGAAGATTTCAAGGCATAGACGTCGGCACATACCCTATCAACCTGACGTGGATCGGGGACGAGCCATAAGACTGCGTTGGGGTCCTATTGGAAGAGTTTTTGGTAAGTGATTTGTGTAGTGTTGCAACAGCTACGCAAGCTCACATGGTGCCCCGCAAGGCCATATCAGCCTGATGGGTGGCAAAATAACTGTTTTGAATATTTTATACATTATTTGACCAAGTTTTGTCACAATAGGTCATTAGCAGTTATAACTTAGTTAGAAGTGGACCTTTAATGTAAAGGCACAAGCCTATTTATATATCTATTTTTGCAATTAAATAGACATCTGGAGAGGAGAAGAGGATGGTAACATGAGCATGATCTAAGAATTTATTGTTGTATCTGTGATCTATCTGGGTTTTTCTTGATGTATTCAGCTTCCGGTTTTAGATAATAATTGTGTAATTTGGATCCTTTGCGTAAAATTAATATGATATGACAATTGTTTCACAAATCTTGTCATTTATTCCTGCTGTGATCTGATCTGTTATAAGGCTGCGATCTATTATAATGTCACCATGGTCTATTTCCATTCCACTATATTGATGTTGATGCGATCTGTTTTAAGTCAGTTACATTTCTATTGTATTATGAATTGAGATGTTTTATAAATGATGATGATGCACTAGCAATACTATGAAAAATGCATGATGTACTTTTTATTTGTGGAAGTGAGTTAATGTCAACTGCACAGTTCTGGATCCAATAGTTATGGTCTCTCCCCGTCGGATCCCCATATCCTCCATCCTCACTGTTGAAAACTCGGTTCCGACAGCTCTCCCTTAAACATCTCGGGTGAGACTTCATCCGCTCTACAGATATTGCTGGGCAGGGTAAAACCTATCTGGGTTGGTGCTGAAGGAGATCGTGCTAGGTGGGCATCGATAGAGTGAGAACCCATGTCAATGAGGCTTTGTTGGTGGGTTTTTCCAACACTATACACAAACACCAAATCAATGGCAAGGCCTTGGCCTTGATCTCCTCGCCATGATTTCCATACAATATTTGCATCATGTATAATTCAATACCATGGGGTCAAAACCAAGGTGTTACATTCCCCTCCCCCTTTAACAGCACTGTCCTCAGAGCTTTACAAAATTAAACAAAAATGCTACACTGGCACCGCCCTCAGTGCTTTGCAAAATTGAACAAAAATGGATGTTCCTATCGCATGTCATCCTCCAGCTCCCACGTAGCCTCTTCCGAACCATAGTGCTACCATTGCACCTTCACCTGCCCAATAGCTCGATTCCCAAGCATTGTGACCTCCCTGTCAAGTATGCACAATGGATCAGTTTGGAACTCTCCCTAGAGATCCACCTGAATCACACCCCAATCAATCACGTGGTTAGGATCATGTACATATTTCTTGACGAAAGAAACATTGAAAAACATTATGATCCCTAGTGCTAACAAGCAATGCAAGCATATATGCAACTGGCCCTATCTGTTCAAGCACTTAAAATGGCCCACAGTATCTAGGAGATAGCTTGGCACAACTCCCGAGCTTCAAGGAACTCTTCATTTCCCTCAATCTGAGGTAAACATGATCCCCAACACTGAACTCTCTGTCCACCCTATGCTTATCTACATAGTTTTCTTGTTTGTCCTGGGATGCTTTCAGATTCATCCTGATCTTTTCAACCTCCTACTCCATCTCCTTGAGAAATTCTAGACCAAGCACAATCATGTTCACTGGGTTATCCCAAGTCACAGGTGTCCTACACCTTCTGCCATACAAAGCTTCATATGGACTCATCCCCAATGATTCTTGTTGTCCATTATTATAAGCAAACTCTACCAAGTGTAAATAATCTTTCCACTCGGATGGTTTTTCCATCACATACATGCGAAACATGTCTTCAAGCATTTGATTCACTCTCTATGTTTGTCCATCATTCTGAGGATGGTAGGCAATGCTAAAGTTCAACTTTGTATCCAAATCTGCAAACAAACCCTTCCAAAAATTGGAAGTGAACTTAGGATCCATATCAAAGACTATTTCCTTAGGCAATCCAAGCAATTTGAAAATCTCATTCATGAATATTTTTGCAATGGCATGAGTCTTATAAGTGGAATTAACCAGTATAAAATGTGTTGCGTTTGTCAACTTGTCCACCACAACCATGATGGAATCATGCTACCTCCAAGTCATTGGCAATCATGTAATAAAATCCATGGAAACAACTTCCCATTTCCATTATGGAACTAGGAAAGGTTGCAATAACCTTGTTGGGTGTTGATGCTCAACCTTCACCTACTGGCATTTCACGCACTTTGAAATATACTTAGCAATGCCCTTCTTCCTTCTTTACCAAAAATACTACTTTCTGGTTGTAGCAATTGTCTTTTGATATCCTGTGTGACTATAATATGGATATTTATGGATCTCATCCATAAAAATTATCCTCAAGTCTTCTACATTTGGAACAGAAATTCTATTTTTATAAGTAATAAGTCCATCTTATTCCAATTTATATCCCTCATACCTCTTCTAAAGACTCTGCTGCTGCAATTTATCTTTTATCTGCACATACATTTCATCTTCAACAGCATGATTAATAATCCGCTATATCGAATCTAATTGGCAAATACTAAGAGATTCCAAGTGCATGTCATGCACCTTCTTGTTGAGTGCATCAACCACTTTGTTTTCTTTTCCTTTTATGTGTTTGATTTCAAAATTAAACTCACATAAAAACTCCTGCAATATAGATTTCCTAGCATTTAGAGTTGGTTGTTCAAACAAATATTCTAGTCCACAGTGGTCTGTCATTAACTCAAATTTTATGCCCAATAAGTAATGCCTCCACATCTTGAGAGCATGTAGTATGGTCGTAAGTTCTAAATCATGAGTCGCATAGTTCTTATCATGATCCTTCAACTTTCTTGACTCATAGCATACCACTTGATTGTCTTGCATAAGAAATCCTCCAAGTCCTTGACTACATGCATCGGTCCACACAACAAAATCCTTATTTGGGTCTGTAATTTTCAAAACTGGTGTACTTGTGAGAAGATTCTTTAGCTGTTGGAAGATTTCTTCACACCTTGGTGTCCATTCAAACTTTATCCCTTTATTTTGAAAATAAGTGATGGAATGTGCAACCTTAGAGAATCATTCAATGAATCTCCTGTAGTATCCTGCAAGGCCCATAAAAGATCTTACATTTGTCACATTTCTTGGGGTATGCCAATTCATAATGGCCTCAATCTTTTCAAGTTCTATAGACATGCCCTCATCTAAGATGATGTCACCCAAATAATTAATCCTATCCTTATAAAAGTCACACTTTTGCAACTTTGCATACAACTTATGCTCTCTGAGCAATTGCAATGTCAATCTCAGATGTTCTTCATGCTCTTCCTCATTCTCAGAATAAATGAGAATGTCAACAAGGAAAACAAGAACAAACTTGTACAAATACCTATTGAAAACGTTATTCATACGGAACATAAATGTAGCTGCTGCATTTGTGAGACCAAATGGTACCACTACAAACTCATAATGTCCATACCTTGTTCTGAAGGTTGTCTTATGAATGTCTTCATCCTTCATTCTTACCTAATGGTAACAAGACCTTAAGTCAATCTTTGAAAATACCTTTTCTCCTCTCATTTGATCAAATAGGTCATCAATCTTAGGAAAAGGGTATTTATTCTTCACCATGACTTTGTTCAATAGTCTGTAATCAATACACAACCTGAATGTACCATCTTTCTTTTTCATAAACAGAATTGGTGCTCCCCAAGGAGACACACTTGGTCTGATATACTTCTTCTCCAACAACTCTTGCAGCTGCATCTTCAGCTCTAGCATTTATGGTGTTCTCATCCTATAGGGTGTCTTGGACAGTGGTGCTGCTCCTGGCACAAGTTTAATTGTGAAATCAATGTCCCTCTTTGGAGGAAGCCTTAGAATTTCATCAGGAAAAACATCCCTGAATTCCTGCAACACATGGAAATCCTCCAACCTAGGAGATTCATTCTCTACTATCTCCACAACATGAGCTGCATACACTCTACAACTCTTCCTACATAACTTCTTCAGCTGCATTGTTGAAATCTGCCTAACAGAAATCACCTTTGGAATGCCTCTTACAACCCTTAAGTTGCCTTCTTCATCCAAGCACTCAAAATTCTTGTTGTAACAATCAAGCTTTACTATGTGCGCTTCCAACCAATCAATTCCAATGAGAATATCATAGGAACCAAGTGGTAGAACATTCAGATATGCATAAGTAACCAGTCCATTCATAATCAAGGAAAATTTCTCTACCACTTCCCTAACCTTTCTCTTAGTTCCAGTGGCTAACTAAACTAACCAACATTTGCTATGCTTTAACTTCTTAAAAGAACAAATCTCAACAAGTCTAGGATTAATATAACCGTGAGTATATCCAGGGTCAATCAAAATAGAAACAGATTGCTCAACAATCCTACCTGTAACTTCAAGCACAGTTGATTGATGATCATCCTGGCAATTCTCCAGTGCTGCATAAATACTAGATACAATCCTTGCTACTTGACCCACTGTTTCAGCTTCTTGAATGTGGTAAGCTAGCCTCACATTCCCATTCTCAAGTGGACAATTCCTGCACAGATGGGGTCCTCCACATCTCTAGCATTGGAAAGGTTCTTTGTTCTATTGTGGATCTCTTGGTTTTTCTCCCATCGCTCTAGTTGGCTTACTCACAGCTTGGGATGGCTGCTTCTGCTAATTCTTGAAGTTAGAGGGTTTAAAACCTTTCTTCCTCTGATCATAATTTTCATTCTTCTTATCCTTCCATGTCTTATGGTAATCAATTTTTCCTTTACTCTGATCATAACAATACTTCTCCTTTCTTATAGCTTCTTATAAAGTTATGGGTTCATCAAATTCAATTTTGTCTTTGTAAGATTGAGGAAACCCACTCAGGAAATGCTGGATTTTTACTTTATCATGCCTGATATACCTGACATACCTCAATAGTTCCAAGAACTTATTGGCATACTCTTCCATGGTCTGTTGCCCCAATCTCAGCTCATGGAATCCTTTAATCTTATCATCATAGTACCTATCAGAGAGGTACTTCTACCTGAAAAAATTCTAGAACTGTTTCCAGACAATATTCCTTTCACTGGTCTTCTTTACTTTCCTAAAGTGCTCCCACCATATGGATGCTCTTCCAGTCAAATTGAAGATGGCTACCCTAGTCTTCATATTTCTACAGTAGTCTTGGACTTGGAAATATTTTCTCATCCCAAGAACCCAAGATTCAGCTTCTTGACCGTTCTTTATCTCACCATTAAACATAGGAGGTTATGCCCTCCTGAATTCATCACGTGAGTTGTTCTTGTAAAACCTCTTTCTACTATTCCTGTGAGAAGAAGAGCTTGAACCCCGAATCGATCCTCCTGAGTCATATGATCCACTACAAGACCTATTTCTTCTTCTAGCATTGCTCCTACTTCCTTCTAAATTTAATGTTCAATGCATTGATTTCATCCACCTCCGGATGTCTATCAAACTGTGCAGCATGGTTGCATTTAGATTATTTTTCTCTTCCTAAGACTTAACTAATCTTTCATTATATGCCTTGTAACTTTGCATCTCCACCCTTAAGCTTCTCATGGTGGCTGCAATATCTGGTGGAGTTTCTTGAAACCTTATCCCATTAGACTTTGTATAAGCATTTCCAACTTGGGCGTTTTCCCCCATGGCATCTTCCTCATTCTTATAGGGACTCTGTGCATCATTCATGGCATAGGTTCTCATGGCTAAGCCAAAAACCCACTCT
Source organism: Pseudotsuga menziesii (assembly GCA_001517045.1). Taxonomy (NCBI): domain Eukaryota; kingdom Viridiplantae; phylum Streptophyta; class Pinopsida; order Pinales; family Pinaceae; genus Pseudotsuga; species Pseudotsuga menziesii. Next base: position 129,100 of record LPNX010722837.1, on the reverse strand, counting down.
TCCAATTTGCACTATGACTCTACAAAATGTGTTAAACATCACTTGTAAGTTGCATAATAATTTCAGAAGTAAAACCCATTTACTTACTGTCACCCGGACCATCTAGGCCCAATGTTATAACCATAAGCTCTATTAACAGTTCAACTTGGCCCATTTAGGTCCTATTACTGCAACCAACGTCTACGATACCATAATGTAACGTCCCGATACCCCATAATGCGGAATTATTAAAAATTTTGCTTCAAGAACTCTTGTTCTCCTTTCAAAACACATGGTATGGGTGTTAAATAACTCTTCAACATTCATTCTCGGGGGTTAGAAAGAACTATAACAGTATTTCCTCCCTTCACAGGTCCCTTCTGCGACCAGAAACACCATTCCGCACTGGACCTGTTCTTTCCGCACTCCTCCCTCCGCACTTCTACTTCCAGAGCCAGAAATCGAAAACACCATGTGCGATGGAGGTATTTGACCACTCTTCTATCTTTTTCCTTCCGTGCTTCCTCCTTATGGCTTTCCGACCTCGGAACTCTGGAATCGAAACTTTAACATTCGACAGAAGTGTTGAACCATTATTCCACCTTCCGCACTTCTGCCTTCTGCACTTCCGCCTTCCACCCTTCTGCCTTTCGCCTTCGGAACTTGGAAGTTGGAAAACTATCAAATGACAGAACCTCTATCCTTGTTTCCGCCTTCTCCATTCTGCCTTTCCACCATCCAATGTGGAACTCAGGAATCAAAAAACCAACATCCAACGGAATCATTCAATCCACTTTTCAATTTCTGCCTTCCACTGTGAAACTTGGGAATCAGAAACCCCATGGAATGATCTCTTGACCTTTTGACTTACCGCATTCTACATTCCACCTTTCCATTTTCCACTATGGAACTTAGAAATCATAAGAATAACTCTTTACCTTAACATTTTTCCAGTTTTCGAGCTCTCGCCTTCCGCCTTCCGTGGGCGGATTCTGGGGTGTGGAAAACCCACTTTTTGCCTTATCGTTTCTCCTGATTTACACATCCTGCCTTCTACAGGAGGATCCTAGAAGTTAGAAATCCCACATTCTGATTCATTTAAACTTCTTTATCCCACCTCCCACATTCCTCCTTCCGCTGCGGAGACACTTAAATCAGCTGCAAACTGACTCTTTAACCATGATTTTCTAGCCTCCAAGGTCTTAAGCAAAATGAATTGAACATACAAGGCACATAAAGAAGTAAAATGCAGGGAAATATACACAAGTAACCTCTACTTAGTCATCGTCAAGCATTCAACATGAACATAGTGGTTCAGAGTCAAATACCTGAAATAAATGAGCATAACGAAGATATTTTATGCCACGGTGAATCCTACTTCATTCATAGCAATAATTCTTCCGTATCGATTCATTATATTCATTCATAAGAAACTTCAATGTATAAACAAGAAGGACATAAAATACTTATCTTGATGATGAAGTTGTCCCACAACTAACTATGTGGTTGCAACGTTCCACCCAACCATAGGCCAATTGTGTTCATCAATCTCTCAAGACAACTGCCACCCCCGAGCTAGGCATGATTTCTACAAGGAACTAGGGAACAACATACTTACACATAGTCAGATCATAACACAGTCAAGCCAACCCATAGTTGGGTTTCACAGACTGTCCATCCAAGCCAATATACAATTGGGTTTCACAAGTTACCAAGGCAATGACTCACACACATCAAAACATAGTCAAACCAACCTACAGTTGGGTTCATAACAAACTATCATACACTAGTGTGTATCCTAAATCATTAAGAATGTTAATCAAGGAATATCAAAAGATGCTTTCTTTTGTCAAAAGATGCTTTTTTCTATTGGCTAGAATTGCTCACATCCTATTGAAAATATTTTTTTTATTATTGTGAAGTAGTTAAATGAGTCTACTCACCGAAAATATTTGAGTCCAAAAAGGAAATCGAGACAATTTTCGATAAATACAAGTTAACTGGTTGTTTTCTGAAATCAAGCATAGTCACCCAACCGAAATTTCCAACCCACGGTGAGTTTAACGTAGGTTAAGCATATGGAGATTTGAAATTGCATTAAATTAGCACCGATATTAACAATATTAGAAGTGTAAAACATGCTAGGAATGGGTGGCGCATTTATGATATGTGCCACCTTTAGATCTAGGTGGTGGAATGAAATCAATGGAGCATCCATGATCGATTGAGCATGGCAGGTAGTTTCAAAAAATTTCATTTCTCATGAATTTGAATGAGTGATTTTATAACAATGTGTTTTGTTTTGGACTTCTTGGTGTTTTGGACTACCTGGTACCCTGCAACATAACCAAACAAACATATAACATAATTTTGATTATGTAAAAACATCTTTTGGATACCTTCATAATTTTAAATTGGCATAAGAAGCAACATTACTTGATGAGACTCCTTTGGCGTGAAGTCTACCAACCTTGACTCATCCACACAAAATCATATTATTCTGACTCAGGTATTCCTACATTGTACTTCATCCAATCCCATCCTTATCTTATCCAGTAATGAAGCTGTTATCTATTTTGGGAAAGCTGTTAAGTCATTTCTACAGTCTACCATAGTCTCAAAGGTTGTTTTTTTTCATTACTGTTCAATTTGTCTTTCACTTGGTTTTTTACATTGTTGTTTAATTTGTCTTTCAATTTGTTTTTGACTTGGTTTTTGACATTGTATTTTGTACATCATCTTCATGAATTTATAAAGATTTCCACGTTCTACTACTAGTTTTTTTTTTTGTTCAAAAAGTGCCTATGTATGCATTTTTACATAGCATGGGATTTTTAGTCTTAAAATGATTATATCAACAAATTGGACCATGAATATACCATGAATTTATCATAATACAAAGTATCATAGAATAGGAATTAAACATATATTTATTCATAATTTGTAAGTATTTCAGTGAAATTGAAATTAATCACAAAAATCTTGATTTGTTATGTAAAAAACAGATTGTTAATCTATAAAAATGGGCTTAACAAAATGCACACCACAGTCCTTACATTTATTATTAATTTAAAGTAATATCATGGTATTGAAGACAGATATATGTTTGAAAACAACCTCTTTCAGTTTCATAAAATTATGTTTCATTTGCTCGTAGTTAATTTGACAAAATAACAAATTTTATGTTTGGAACCAAGTCTTACCATGTTCATAAAAATGGCCACCTAACCGTCACTATTGAGTATTTTTTAGTGACTTAAGTTGGAAATGGTGCGGTTTACTATTTTCCACTTTACTGTACATATAGGTTTTCAATTTGGGTTCCAAAAGTTTTTGCAGTGTCATTTTTTGCAGAGAAGGAGATTTTTAGACTTAAAATGAGTGAACAAATTTTACCATTCATATATTATGACTTTATTATAGTAAAGAGTATCATACTTTATGCATTAAAGATGTACATATTCATAATTTGTAAGTATCTTGATCAAATTCAAAATTAATCAGTAAAATCCTGAGTTGTTATGTAAGAAACAGAGTGTAAATCTGTAAAACTAGGATTACAAAAATGCATGCCACAGCCTGGGCCCACAACATAAGAATAGTATCCTACTTATATCATACTATATGTATTATATATGTATGAATTATCATAATTTATAAGTAGCATGGTCATAATTGAAAAGAATGTCTAAATTCACAATTTTGTTTTGTAAAAGCTGAGTGTAAATCTTTAAAAATGGGTTTAGAAAAATGCCTGACATAATGTTTATAGAGGTGATTTTAAAATCATAATTCCATATACCTAGATCTATATATACTATGGACAAAAACCTCCTTCACAATTTTTAAAATATGTTTAGTTTGTGTACAGTAAAGTTTTGAAAATTGCATTTTTTTTGTTTTGAACTTTATTTGACTAGGTATGTAAAATGCACGCCTAGCCCTCATTGTTTAGTATTTTTTAGTGATCTCAATTGGATATGGTGTTTTTATTGTTTTACACCTTTATGTACTTCTATATTTCTAATCTTGGATAAAAACATTACTGCTATGCAAAAACATTGCAAGGTTGCCTTGTAAATGTGAAATGCCCGCTTAGTCCACTAAAATGCAAGCATAAGTTCCATCCGTAGGTATTTTTAAGTGGCTTAAGTTGGAGAATATATGTTTCTTCTTCCCGTGTTCTTACATATGTCCAAATATGTCTCATAATATTTGCATGAAGACCAGATATGTCTCATAACATTTGCATGAGGATCTTGTAGCGGGCCCACAGCCTCAAGATAGTATTCTATTTATATCATACTGTATGTATTATACATGTATGAATTATCATAATTTATAAATAGCATGGTCATAATTGAAAAGAATGTCTAAATTCACAATTTTGTTTTGTAAAAGCAGAGTGTAAATCTGTAAAACTAGGCTTAGAAAAATGCCCGCCATAATGTTTATAGAGGTGATTTTCAAAACCTAAATCCATATACATGGAGCTATATATACTATGGACAAAATAGTTCTTCAGAATTTTTAAAATATGTTTGTTTTGTGTACAGTGAAGTTTTGAAAATTGCAATTTTTTTGTTTTGAACTTTATTTGACTAGGTCTGTAAAATGCATGCCTAGCCCTCATTTTTTAGTATTTTTGGGTGATCTTAGTTGGATATGGAGTTTTTTATTGTTTTACACCTTCATGTACTTCTATTTTTCTAATCTTATCTAAAAACATGACTGCTGTGAAAAAACATTGCAAGGTTGCCTTGTAAATGTGAAATCCTCGCTTAGTCCACTAAAATGCAAGCATAAGTTCCATCCTTAGGTATTTTTAAGTCGCTTAAGTTGGAGAATATATGTTTCTTCTTCCCATGTTCTCACACATGTCCAAATATGTCTCATAATATTTGCATGAATACTAGATATGTCTCATAACATTTGCATGAGGATCTTGTAGCGAGCCCACAGCCTCAAGATAGTATTATATTTATATCATAATATATGAATTATCTTAATTTACAAGTAGCATGGTCATAATTGAAAAGAATGTCTAAATTCACAATTTTGTTTTGTAAAAGCAGGGTGTAAATCTGTAAAATTGGCCTAGAAAAATGCCCACCATAATTTTTATAGAGGTGATTTTCAAAACCTAAATCCATATACCTGGAGCTATATATACTATGGACAAAAACCTTCTTCGGAATTTTTAAAATATGTTTATTTTGTGTCCAATAAAGTTTTGGAAAATTGCAATTTTTCTCTTTTGAACTTTATTTGACTAGGTCTATAAAATGCATGCCTAGCCCTCATTTTTTAGTATTTTTGGGTGATCTTAGTTGGATATGGTGTTTTTAATTGTTTTACACCTTCCTGTACTTCTATTTTTTTAATCTTGGGTAAAAACATGACTAGTGTGCAAAAACATTTCAAGGTTGCCTTGTAAATGTGAAATGCCCACTTAGTCCACTAAAATGCAAGCATAAGTTCCGCTCTTAGGTATTTTTAAGTGGCTTAAGTTGAAGAATATATGTTTCTTCTTCCCATGTTCTTACAGACGTCCAGATATGTCTCATAATATTTGCATGAAGACCAGATATGTCTCATAACTTTTGCATGAGGATCTTGTAGCGAGACCACAACCTCAAGATAATATTCTATTTATATCATACTATATGTCTTATACATGTATGAATTATCATAATTTATAAGTATAATGGTCATCAATTGAAAAGAATGTCTAAATTCACAATTTTGTTTTTGTAAAAGCAGAGTGTAAATCTGTAAAACTGGGCTTAGAAAAATGCTCGCCATAATGTTTATAGAGGTGATTTTCAAAACCTAAAGCCATATACCTAGAGCTATATATACTATGGACAAAAACCTTTTTCAAAATTTTTAAAATATGTTTATTTTGTGTACAGTAAAGTTTTGAAAATTGCATTTTTTTTGTTTTGAACTTTATTTGACTAGGTCTGTAAAATGCACACCTAGTCCTCATTTTTTAGTATTTTTGGGTGATCTCAGTTGGATATGGTGTTTTTTATTGTTTTACACCTTCCTGTTCTTTTATTTTTCTAATCTTAGGTAAAAAAAAATTATGTTGTGCAAAAACATTGCAAGGTTGCCTTGTAAATGTGAAATGCCGATTTAGTCCACTAAAATGCAAGCATAAGTTCCATCCTTAGGTATAAGTGGCTTAAGTTGGGGAATATATGTTTCCTCCTCCCATGTTATTACACATGTCCATATATGTCTCATAACATTTGCATGAGGATCTTGTAGCGGGCCCACAGCCTCAAGATAGTATTCTATTTATATCATACTATATGTTTTATACATATATGACTTATCATAATTTATAAGTAGCATGGTCATAATTGAAAAGAATGTCTAAATTCACAATTTTGTTTTGTAACAGCAAAAAAAAATGGGCTTAGAAAAATGCCTGCCATAAAGTTTATAGAGGTGATTTTCAAAACCTAAAGCCATATACCTGGAGCTATATATACTATGGACAAAAAGCTTCATCATAATTTTTAAAATATGTTTATTTTGTGTACAGTAAAGTTTTGAAAATTGCAATTTTTTCTGTTTTGAACTTTATTTGACTAGGTCTATAAAATGCACACCTAGCCCTCATTTTTTAGTATTTTTGGGTGATATTAGTTGGATATGGTGTTTTTTTATTGTTTTACACCTTCCTGTACTTTTATTTTTCTATTTTGTAGATTTTCCAGAGTAACTCATCAATGGATCATTCGAACCAGTCATCTCAACAAAATATTCCTCAAAAAAGAGGTCGACTCAAGGAAGTAGAATTGAATAATATTCCAATTTTGTCGCCACGGGATATTGCCCTTGAATTCACTCCTGCTAGGGGTAAAAGATTTGTTATTCGTGTTGTTCGTCAACAATGTCAAGCACTTACAGATCAGAACTCCATACTAGAAAATAATACTATGAATTTCCATCAAACAACAGGCAATCATGCAGCAACTGTTGAAATTAGATGTCCTGTATGTAAGCAATGTGTGACAAACAACAATTTTTGTTAGCAACCTAGGAAGCCTTTGACTCCAATTACAATTGAGGGAAATGGTAATGTGCAAGATATAACTCTTGACCATACTATTAACTATGATTCACATAATGTGTTCCGAAATGTCCCTCAAAGATCAAGTGTTGATGATGCTTCCATTACAAATAATTTGCACCAAAGTATAGAAGGTTGTTTTGCTCAACAACCTAGGTTTCCTTTGTCTTCGGTTATGGTTGAAGGGAATGAAAGTGTAATCCTACCTAGTGGACAACAATTTGAACATGCATCCCTTGAAAAGTTGGATACAACTAGAAGTCATGAAACAATTGAAAGAACTACCTTTCATGAACAAATGGATAGAAATGCACCTACAAAAAATCAAAATTCTGCAGATGCGCAAGCTTCGGTAGAAATGACTGAAGGACAAATGGATATAAATTCACCTACATAAAATCAAAATTCTACAAATTTACAGGCTTCAGTACAAATTCCTGAAGGACAAATGGATATAAATGCAACTACAAAAACTAAAAATTCTGCTGATGTACAAGCTTCAGTACAAATGCCTGAACGACAAATGGATAGAAATACAACTACAAAAAATCAAAATTCTGCATATGTAGAAGCTTCAATAGAAATGCCAGAAGGACAAGTGGATAGAAATGCACCTACAGAAAATCAAAATTATGTAGATGTACAAGCTTCAGTACAAATTCTTGAAGGGTGTTCAACAAATCAAACTACGTATGTTGTAACTAGAAGGTCAGCAGGAAACCGCTTAAGGACATCCTTATTGAGTCTTAAGAAGCGGTCTGTATGGTTTAACCATGGAGTAAATGATGGGAACAAAAAATTTAAGGAAATTGGTAGATGGTTCTCTGGGAAGTCACTTGAAGATGTAGATGAAAATGACATTATTTCTGGAATTGGGTACTTCATGAGCAAAAACTAATGTGAAGATTCTTAATTTGAGGATGTTCTTGAACACCTGAATGGAGTGCTTCATAAACTTCGATCAATTGTTATGCAAGAGATCCATAATGATTTTATGCCTAGGAATATTGCTTCTTTATTTATTGAATCAAGCATGAGCCATAAGGATTTGCAATGTCTGAAGCGGATTGACCGTCATGGTGTATTGCAAGGGGTTAGTCCAAATTCAGTTTCCAAGGAGATGAAAAAGTGGAGCAAAGAAGCTGAGGATATTGATATGGGTTGGGAGAGAACTGATGGTCTCACATATGGATTTAGAGTGAAGTAAGTAAAGTCATATGCTTCCTTTATGGTTGAGTCCGATGAAAAGAGGACTGGAAGTAGAGTCATTGAAGTTTCTTTCAAACTCAGTGTTGATTCTCATGTACATTATGATCGAGGTGGGCAGGTATGTGAGATATTATTTGAGTTACTATAAGATAGTGGCTTGATGTCTTGTGTAAGCCTTGGAAAATGGGATGGAAAGGAAGAATATAAATAGGTTTTAGCGCATGCTGTTGATCCTACAAATGAGGATAATTTAATGAATCAGATAAACAAACTTTCACAAGACGGGATCCTAATGCCAGATGGAAGGGTAGTGGAAGTGAATTTGTTCGAGTGCCATGATCTAGTTTCCATATGCAGTTTAGTATGCAATAATAATGTTTCTCCAATAGAAAATAATTTGTGTCCTTGGTGCATATGCCAAAAAAAAGCTATACACATGGTTACATATAAAATCAAAATTCAAGATGGGGATACTATTTGTAGCATTTCCAAGTTTTATGCAATATCACCGAACTTGCTTATAGTACATTCTTACATATTTATTAAAAGTTTACTGATTTTTGATGATATCTTGCCATGACTTTCTTCATCTTATTTTGTGTTAAAACTTTAGGAATTGAATCTTGCTTTGGAACAAAGCATTGAAGGATGGGAAGAAAAGTTGGATGAGTGTATTACAGACATTCAGTCAGCCTTATGCAGCAGAGAATTGAATATTATCAAAAAGTATCTCATGAATACAACAAATGATCAAAAGGTACATGTTTTTAGAATTATCTCTTTACTATAAATGGAAATTATTATTATTTCACTAACTCGTACCTAGTGAAACATGTGCTGCCAACTTATTATAGTTGACTCTTGGTTCAATGTCCAACCTTGTATATTGTGCTCACCATGCTGGAATTAGAACTGTTTTGAAGATGTTTCATGAAATTCTAAAAACTGCACAAGATTACAACAAGGTTCATCCAACTAGAGCGATTGAGGAAACGATTTTTTTTCAAATTTGGTAGGTGATGGAGAAAATTGGTGTTCCATGTAAGACCAGGGAACCATACCATCATAAAGGCCAAGTGTACAATGATCTTAACTATGGGAAATCAGATGGATCCGCATCAGACAAGATCCTCATTTTGCATGAGAGTATTTTAAAGGTTTAATAATTATGTTAGCATATCCAATATTTTTAGTGTGGGTCTTGACTAACAATAAGTGATGATTTTATGATGGCACAAGAGTGAAATTCGCTCTTATTTTTATGCAATTTTAATAGAAAATTAAGTAGTGTATCATGTACAATGAAATGTTGTGCTTGTAGGTTATTGAATGCCTACCAAATGAAGAAAAGTATAAAAAGTTGGTGAGGATGTGGAAGTGTTATAAAGAATTCCACATGGTGCAGTTGCAAGGGTGTGTAGGGGATGATAAATATGAATATGAGGAAAAGTATGCCAATTTTTCCTAAGTTCATAGTATTATTTTTTTCAGCATGGTGGTATTATATCATTCACAATATAAAATTTGATCCACTATCATTGCAGGATTGGATTCCTTGCTATTGAGTGGCTTTGGTTGTGTTCTTGTTGTCTAGGAGATGAGATGGTTCCTTATATGCATATCCAAGGGGCCAATGCTCTTCAGATGACTAGGGATGCTCATCCTTATACTTTAGGACGGTTAAGGAATGAAGTAATGGAACGTAAGCATAGGGAAATGAAAAATTTGAATAGCAACCAAGGAGGAGGAAGATGAGTCGCTAAGGAGTATAGAAACACATTTGAACATGACAAAATGTGTCTTGTAAATGAGATGTGAGCACAATTTTTCAAAATGGTTATGAGATCAGAGGGTACTTTCCAAAATCTTAAAGAAAGAATATTTTTGGCTTCTAATATTAGATGTCAACTTCATGTTGAATATGAAAAGACAAGTGTAACGTCCCCGACCCTCCGACCGACGAAGAGGACGCTACCAACTGCTATCTACTCGAGCAACTAGCCCCATGAACATACACATAAAAATTGAAATGCTTTGAACTAAAACATGTTTACATTATCACCATACAACGGAAGCAAAACCATACATTCAAGCACTCAGCATGTTCATTGTAATTCATTATCAAATGTAATTGCATGGATTTAAACACAAGAATACTTATCTTATGAAGAAGAACGCCCCGCAACCAGTTATGTCGTTGCAACGTTCCACCCAACCATAGGCCAGTGTGCTCCTTAATATCTCAGAAACACTGCCACCCCTGAGATGGGCATGATTTCCCCAACGAAAAGGAAACTAAGAAGACTCACACATTGCAAAAGATATGTCAAACTCAGTCAAACCAAATCTATGTTTGGGTTTATCAGACTACCAAGGGGATGGAAAGGCTTGTTTGCTAAGCTAGTGAGCTCAACCATAGAGCTATGGACACCTGCTAAAGATCTGACTTGGATTTCCCAACACAAGCAATCATCCCCTTCTCTAATGTACAGTCCCTCGGGCTATGAATTCCCTTCCAGTGCTATTCAGGATGTGCAGTAAGGAATAATCAGCCCTCAAGATCTCTCAGTTAGGTTCCTCATGCACTAGATTTATCAAGCAAATTACCTCTTCCACTCTTAACCAATTCAGACCAACTCAAAGAGAACAACAACTCAAACCCAGGAAAGGGTGCACATACAGCAAAATACCAATTGTTTGTCTTTGGAAAAAAAAACATTCGAAACCCCAAAATGGATTTACAGATGGAGACAAACAGTTCGACAACAAGATGATTTTCCAAGGAGGGTAAGAACAACCCCTAACAACAAATTCGATTACCCATGGGCGTTTTGGCCCTAACGTGGCCAAAACGAATTCAATACACCACAATTATAGTGTTGGGCATGGATAAAAATGTCATGGAAGCTAAAAGCAGAAAGGGTTAGTGGTTAAAACAACCTTAGGATCCAAAATCGATTTCAGCAAATGTTCATTGGCTTCATGTGGGCAAAAACAGCCACCACAAACCACAAAAAATGCTAATCTTCTTTCCCCATGAATTCTGAGGATGTTTATGGCATTACAAGAACCAAATGACTACCATAAACTCCCAAAACGAAAAATATTCCTTTCCCACTTGCTGAACAACAGCAAAAACGGATTTATGGGCATGCAAGATGAGCAAAATGAGCAAAAACATGAGGGTAAAACAACTCCCAAGATTTTGCTGCATGAGCAAATGAATAACATGGGTGTATGGGCAAATGGGCATGCATTTTAGGTGTTTTCTTGCCCCAAAAGTAAAAAATGATTTTCCCCAAATTCGAAATTCATGACCATATTCTTCCCATCCCCATGCAATAACTACTTCAACCAATTTCTGGCAGAATTAAATGATTGGGTGAATGAGACAAGAAAGGTAGTTGACTGTTTGATGGGTTCTCCCATTGACATTTGGATTTTCCCCATTGGCCCCAAAGGTTAAATATTCCCCCCTCCTTATCCTCAGGAAAATCATGCCCCCATCTCATTATTTGTTGCATAGACATAGTTGGTTTGGGTTTTTAATTAAATTGCATATTCACATGATGTCAAAATTATATTGTTTTGGCTAGCACGAAATATACCTTCAGCAACGATTTTAATCGCCGGAACATAAAACGATAAATCTATGGTGGGGCTTTTTCCTTTAACTCCACACCACAATTAATTACAATATATACATCATATACATTTTTAATGCAAATGGGGTCAAAACTGGGGTTTTACAACAAGAAGTCCACTAAATGACGAAACTGCAGCACAGTTGGCATCCCACTTCCCTGATGTCACTTCTAACCAAGAAAAACAACTATTTCATTCATGGGTAATACAATCTAAGAAACCATTGATTACACCACCAACAGTAAGTATGCCCTAACTTTAAATGGTTTCTAATTATGCTTTCATTTTATGGTGTGAGGACTCATAATCTGTTTTTAACTACTAAATATTAATATGTTCTCGCAGTTCAGTAATCATCTTCCAAGATCAAGGCCAATAAGCAAATATGGTGAAGAGGCTTTTCGTGAATCACATCGCTTCGGAAGGTGCAAGGCAAAAAATAATGTTCAAAGAAGAAATAACAGTAAAACTCTAAGTGTTTCATCCAAGAGGAAAGTGGAAGCGCAAACTGATCAAACACAAGAATTGAATGGGGAAGCTGGTGTTGAAATACCTATGATTGCGACTGAAAATTACTATAAAATTGGTGTTTCATCCTCAAGAAATGAAGCAGGGAAAATCAATGAATTACAAGAAGTGTATGGAGAAACTGCTATTGATATGCCAATGATGTTGAAATATTGTAACTTCAAAGAATATTCTATATGTATCTTTTGTGGTCCTCGATGGTCCTACCGGGAGAACCACTTGTATTATCTTGTACCCCGATGCTTCTAATCGGAAGAACTAATAAGAGTCATGAGGTTGTCCCCTCTATTTGTAAAGGTGGGTCATTAGCACCCCAGTGTGGTTACTTGAGCCTACATGTGTCACTCGAGCCTACATGTTAGATGAGTTAATTCAAGTGAACAGATGAATATAAATAGCGGTGTGGTGCTCCTCATTTGAGACACACACACTCTCACTTGTGTAGCGCATTAGTGGAGAAGAGAAGTAACTGGAGAAGGAGGAGGATCAGGCTTTGATCTCCGTGTTGGTTTTATCTTTTATCTTTTGGGGCATCTATTTTGAGGAAGCTTTTGCTGGGTTTTTCCCTTTAGGGTTTTCCCAGGATAAATATTTGTGTTCTCCTTTTGTATGGTTGTGCTTGTCTATCTTTCAGTGATCCTGTTTATATGCTTTTGTTATGAAATCTAAATGCAATACTAATGATCTAGCTTAGCATATGAAAATTTAACATGGTATCAGAGCCACCCTGAAAGAAGACATTATAAAGCTAAATAATCTAGGGCTTCTTATTTTTGGGTCTCTATCCATGATCGATCAGCAAAAGAAGGCTAGACTGACTCTCCATTGTAGGGCACATCTTTCTATCGAAGCAGAATTTGATTCCAAGCATTTTCAGTTTTGGTGTGGAAAATTAGGGCTTTTTACAGAAGAAGAATTTTTGAGTGAGCCCAGCATAGGATTTTTCTCCTCATCAAAATCGAATTTTATAGACCTAGATCAAGAAATTTGGTTGGGTGAAACTCCAGGAAAGTCAAACCCTAGTTTGACCCCGATCTGGAAAAACCCTAAATACTAAAACTACTAAGTTTTTGTACATTCGCTGTATCCTGAGATTGGCAAAGGCTCAGGAGTTGAAAATTGTAGAGGCCATAGATAACATCATGATTTACACTGTTTCCAAAATTTAGCCTCAGATTCACTATTTTCTGGAAGATATGATCCCTCCAAGTTAGGATTCCAGCCTCTTCTAGAATTCATCCCTAAACAGGACATCTAGGGAGAATTGCTGTAACGTGGGCTACAGAGGTCCAAATGGAATTTATGAAGATGTTCTAGAAATAGAATGGACTTTACTTTTTGTGGTTCGAATTTACGAACCTGAAGATGAACCAGTGACATGTGGCATGTCGTACAACTTCACTATTCTGAACAGTCCTGTAACAGGTCACCTTGGGAAAATGATCATAAATCCCAATTGGTGAAACCAATTATGATGAAACCTATGGTGTTGGATCAGGTACATGTGAGGTTACCTCATTCTGAAATTTCCGGCATAGAGGAGTATTAATTTCAGATATATAACAGAAACAGTAACAGGAATTTTTGCAGAAGAAATTGGAAAACTAGGGCTTCTTGTTTCGGGAGCTTCCCTCCACTGTTTTCAAAAAAGGAGTACATTGGATAGCTCCATTTGAAGAGATATATCTTTATATGCAATCAAATATGAAAGAGTCAAATTTTTGAAAATTAGGTTTTCTCTGACAAACCCTAGATCAGCCAGCTCCAGAAGCAAAACGGACACCTCAAATTGGTAAGATCTAATCTTTTGCTATTTGCATTTGAGGTTCTCATTTAAAAGTGATCTATCACATCAGCTTGATGATAAGCTTGGTGAAGTTGAAAACTTCCAAGCATGGAAGTATTTGATCTCTCTGAAGAAAATGAATTGGACACCTACATGAGTAGAGAGGTTCTAGTTCTAGAGAGAGATGAGCCTCAAAGCCTTACACAAGAAGAACTTGATCAAGGCCAAGAAGATCATTGTTGATTCAATCACGGATCAACTTGTACCACAAGTGTCTTTCCTAAAGACACCAAAGATTTTTGATTCCTTGATCAAGCTATTTGAAGATAAGAACATAATTCAAAAGATGGATTTGAGAAAACAGTTGAAGAATGTGAAGATCCAGAATGCATAACATCTTGAAGCGGTAGAAGAAGAAGCAGAGAATGGCCTCCCATGATCATGGGATTCATTCATGTGAGAAATGTGTGCCAAAAGGAAGTGATTACTTTCAGTTGACTCTGGGAAGAAGAAGAAGCTTGTCTCATAAGAAGAGAAGAAGAAACATGGGAGCAAATTGAAGATCAAGCTCTCACCATTCAAAGAAGATCCCTCAAGCGATGAGGAATATGAAGAACTCAATTCTTGACGAACCTCTTATCCATCTTATCATTTGGATAATAAATGATGATTTCATGGATGAAGAAGATGATGAAGCAGAATCATCAAGAAGGAGTCTACCCACGAAACAAACAAAAGATAAGTATTCAATTGGCATTTAATGATATTGTTTTGTTATGCATTTGATTATATTCAGTTGATGTGTTGTTTGCATGCATGTGATGGGTAAGTAGCTCATGGTTCTATACAAATCTCCATTGTTACTTATCTAGAATGAAACCTATTTACTGACATATTGGATTAGTGCACAATCTCAATGATGTCATGGTAGAGATGGAAGGCATATAGAAAGTTTCTGTGAGATATGGATGAATGTTGTATTGGCTAAATAGTTGCATGATGCATAAGAATTTGTCATTATGCATATGTAGTTCTAACCATGCAACTGGTGTATTTGAATTGGAGGAATGGTCCTGTACAACCTCCTAAAAGAAAAGAAGGATGAGACTTGTTCCGAAGAACAAGTGATGACAATTCAATAAACATGAATCTGAAGCTCCCAGGGTCAGAGACACCATGACGAAAGAAAGAGCTTCAAAGAGCAGTAGATCCACCTCGAAGGATGAAGACCACCATGGGTATGAGAGATAACTCAAGATGAAGAAAAAAATGCTATGAAAGAAGCTATGCTCAAAGAATAACAGTTGATTATGGGGAACGATGTATATGATATGATTTCGAGACATAAAGGGAAGTATGTAGTATCTTCCATATGGATTTGTAAGAACAAGTGTACAAAGAAAGAATCGTGATTTGCCTCAGAAAGAATAGACTATGGCATGACATACTCTATTGACCAGTATATATCAAGCATAGAATCACCTATACATAATGAAGAAGGAAGATAATACTCTACTTCAGGGGGAGTGACTACAGAAGATATTTGAGTTCGACATGGTATGACATGATGGACAGCTTCCTGATGGATCGATACTTTACCAAGAGTAAAGTGGGTTCCAACCTTCAAAGTTGAATGCAGAATACTAGGATATGTTGATGATCTGACAAGACGAACTCATGGAAGATGTTATGATGATGTTTGGGATATAGTACTCAAACCAGAAAGCAAGCATGTGGTATCTTACAAATGGATTTGCAAGATAAAATATGTTGCTGATAGAAGTAAGGAAAGACTTGTGGCTAGAGGTTTCTATAAGAAAGAGGGAATTAATTTTGAAGAGACACTTACTCTAGGAAGCAAGGTACACTTCCTTCAGAAATATGATGGTAGTTGCTTCCATGATGAAGTAAAGACAATCCTTCCTTAATGGTATGATTGGGGAAGATTTTTACATCGAAAGGATTTGAAGTTGAAGACAGATGGACTCATATATGTAAGTTGAAGAAGGGCCTCTATGGCATGAAGCAAGCTCCCAGATCTTGGTATGGTAGTTTCCTGTCAATTATGGGTTTTACCAAGAGTAAAGCTGATCCTAACCTTTATCTCAAGGTTGTAGAAGATGAACCTGTCATCCTGTTATTATATGTGGATGACTTATTCTTGACAGGGAAGGAGAAACAGATCATGGAAAGCAAGAAGAAACTAGAAGAAGAATTTGAGATGAAAGACCTTGGGTTAATGCACTATTTCCTAGGTCTGGAAATATGACTAAGTTCAGAATAAATATTTCTCAAACAAGGAAAGTATACGGTAGAGATATTGAAGAGATTAAATATGTTGGAATGCAAAGCCATGGCCACATCGATGAACTCCAATTAAAAGATGTTAGATGATGACTCATCAGAGTTAGTAGATGCGACTCATTATAGACAGATCATTGGGTCATTGATGTACTTAACAAATACCAGACCAGACATTTGTTTTGCTATGAACACCTTAAGTCAATATCTTGTTCAACCAAGATGGGTTCACCTAGTACCTGCAAAACATGTGATGAGATATCTGAAATGGACTATAGACCTTGGTCTATACTATGATGGTAGCCATGACTACAGATTGTATGGCTATACAGATGCAAATTGGGTTGGAAGTATCTCAGACAGGAAAAGCACATCAGGTAGATGCTTTTTGTTTGGGGTCTGCTATGAGTTCATGGTTTAGCAGGAAACAGTACAGTGTTTCTCTTAGAACAACAAAAGCAGAATACATAGCAGATTGCTCTGCTAAGTTGTGAAGCCATATGGATTCGAAATCTGATAACAGGTCTCCTTGACCTAAAGATGGATACTACATTGATTCTATGTGATAACAAGAGTTGTGATAACAGAGAACCCTGTGTTCCGTCGTAACACATAGAAATTCGATATTTCTACATACAAGATAAATATGTAGATGATGATGTTTCAGTATTCCCATACTAAAGATATAGATGATGCTTTCAGTATTCACATACTGGAGATACATATGGTGATATTTCAATATTCACATACTGAAGATGTAGATGATGATGGTTTAGATGGTGATGTGCTGACAAAGCCTCTGTCCCGAGTAAAGTTCGAACACTTTCGAGACAAGCTTGGTGTGGTTTGGAAAGACCTTCCTTGAAAGGGGGAGTAGTGATGTTGCAATGGGATTGTATCATCCTGGGACATATGTCCAAAAGTGATCCAGAGACCTTGGTCTTCGAGAATGAAGAGGGATTGTATCATCCTGGGACATATCTCCAGAAGTGATCCAGTGACGTCAGTCATCGAGAATGTAGCAGGATTGTATCATCCTTGAACTTCGGTTCAGAACGGATCCGGTGAACTTCGGTAACTGAAAAGGTGGCAGGATTGTGTCTATATCATCCTTAGACTTCGGTTCAGAACGGATCTGGTGAACTTTGATCATCGAGAAGGTGGCAGGATTGTATCATCCTCGGACTTCTGTTCAGAATGGATCCAGTGAACTTCGGTCATCGAGAAGGTGGCAGGATTGTATCATCCTTGAACTTTGGTTCAGAACGAATTTGGTGAACTTCGGTCATCGAGAAGGTATTAGGATTGTATCATCCTTGAACCTCGATTCAGAATAGATACGGTGACTTCGGTACTCGAGAACGTGTGTTGATCCCATAATTCCAATAGGAAGGATTGTCTGAGTTCCACAACTGTGTTGATCCCATAATTCCAAAAGGAAGGATCATTAGTAACTCCATAAAGACCTAAATCCCGTAATTCCAAAAGGAAGGATCATTGAATTGATCTCGTAATTCCAATAGGAAGGATTGTCTGAGTTCCACAGATGTGTTGATCTCGTAATTCTGAAAGGAAGGATCGTTAGTAACTCCATAAAGACCTAAATCCCGTAATTCCAAAAGGAAGGATCATTGGTAGCTCCATAAAGACTTGATCTCGTAATTCCAACAGGAAGGATTGTCTGAGTTCCATAGATGTGTTGATCCTGTAATTCCAATAGGAAGGATTGTCTGAGTTCCACAACTGTGTTGATCCCGTAATTCCGAAAGGAAGGATCGTTAGTAACTCCGTAAAGACCTAAATCCCGTAATTCCGAAAGGAAGGATCATTGAATTGATCCCGTAATTCCAATAGGAAGGATTGTCTGAGTTCCACAAATGTGTTGATCCCGTAATTCCAAAAGGAAGGATCGTTAGTAACTCCGTAAAGACCTAAATCCCGTAATTCCGAAAGGAAGGATCGTTGGTAGCTCCGTAAAGACTTGATCCCGTAATTCCAACAGGAAGGATTGTATGAGTTCCATAAATGTGTTAATCCCGTAATTCCAATAGGAAGGATTGTCTGAGTTCCACAAATGTGTTGATCCCGTAATTCCAAAAGGAAAAATTGTTAGCAACTCCGTAAAGACCTAAATCCCGCAATTCCGAAAGGAAGGATCGTTAGTATCTCTGTAAATACTTGATGCCGTAATTCCGAAAGGAAGGATCGTTAGTAACTTCGTAAAGATATAAATCCTGTAATTCCGACAGGAAGGATCGTATGAGTACCACAGACATGTTGTTCCCGTAATTCTGAAAGGAAGGATCATGTTGATGTTTTGATGATGATGATGATGATGTTTTGATGATGTTGATGTTTTGATGATAATGATTTTATTATGATTATGATGTACTGATCGAAATATCAGAGTGTGATGATGATGATATTTTGATGTTTTGATGATGTTGATGTTTTCATGATGATGATGTTTTTATGATGATGATGATGTACTGATCAAAATATCTGAGTATGATGATGATGTACTGATCGAACGATCAAGAGTATGATGATGATGATGTACTAATCGAAATATCAGAGTGTGACGATGATGATGATCAGTATGTGATGATGACGACATACTGATCAAAATATCAGAATATGATGATGATGATTCTGTTCGAGAGTTGAAGTATGATGATGGTGCTAATCATGATGTTACTAATCAGAATCTAATGATGTTGCTGATCTAAAGGTCAAAATGCTGAAGATGTCTTTGTTGATCGAAAGATCAAAGTGCTGAAGATATTGCTGATCAAAATGCTGAAGATGTCTTTGTTGATCGAAAGATCAAAGTGCTGAAGATATTGCTGATCAAAATGCTGAAGATATTGGTGATGATCGAAAGGTCAAAGTATTGAAGATGTTGCTGCTGATCAAAAGGTCAAAGTGTTGAAGATGTTGCTGAAAATGTTGCTGATCGAAAGGTCAAAGTGCTGAAGATGTTGCTGATTGAAAGGTCAAAGTGCTGAAGATGTTGCTGCTGATCGAAAGGTCTAAGTGCTGAAGATGTTGCTGATCGAAAGATCAAAGTGTTGAAGATGTTGCTGATTAAAAGGTCAAAAGATGTTGATGTTGATTAAAGAGTTGTTGTCATC
>LPNX010722837.1:87156-109399 GCA_001517045.1 Pseudotsuga menziesii | reverse complement strand
CTTCTCGTTAAGGGGGAGTGTTGAAATATTGTAACTTCGAAGAATATTCTATATATATCTTTTGTGGTCCCCGATGGTCCTACCGGGAGAACCACTTGTATTATATTATACCCCGATGCTTCTAATCGGAAGAACTAATAAGAGTCATGAGGTTGTCCCCTCTATTTGTAAAGGTGGGTCATTAGCACCCCAGTGTGGTTACTTGAGCCTACATGTGTAACTCGAGCCTACATGATTAACTCGAGCCTACATGTTGAATGAGTTAATTCAAGTGAACGGATGAATATAAATAGAGGTGTGGTGCTCCTCATTTGAGACACACACACTCTCACTTGTGTAGCACATTAGTGGAGAAGAGAAGTAGCTGGAGAAGGAGGAGGATCAGGATTTGATCTCCTTGTTGGTTTTATCTTTTATCTTTTGGGGCATCTATATTGAGGAAGCTTTTGCTGGGTTTTTCCCTTTAGGGTTTTCCCAGGATAAATCTTTGTGTTCTCCTTTTGTATGGTTGTGCTTGTCTATCTTTCAGTGATCCTGTTTATATGCTTTTGTTATGAAATCGAAATGAAATACTAATGATCTATCTTAGCATATGAAAATTTAACAAATGATGGAGGCTATGAATCACAATAAAAAGGGTGTTCCATCCTCGGTAAATGGTACAGGGCAAAGTGGTGAAAAACAAAAAATTCAAGGGGCAGTAGTTGATATCCAAAAGATGGATGTTGGGAATCCTATAAAAACTAATGTCATTATAAGAAGTGTGAGACAAGCCAAAAAAAAGTCCTAGATGATCGAAATGCAACATTGTATGCAAAATGGTGAAAGAAAATTATGTTGCAATAAGCATTTCTAGTGATCCTGTCGTACTGAAAATTTATTCTATTGTGCTAACATTTATGTTACCAAATTTTGGAAATGTAACAAATGATGGAAGGCATATTAAATATTTAATTTTTGTTTCAGTAATAAAATTACAGTTGTTTTCTGTGTTTTCTTATATTTTGTAAATTTCTATATTTTTTAGGCCAGTTCTATAGGCATTACAACTTTGGGTTATTCGCTGAAATTTGGTTGCATGAGTAGAATTGTATGACATTGTTCCAGAATTGGAATTTCAATTTCATTAGATAAAGAAAATTACATAAATACAACACTACATAGCATCAAAATTCTCATAAAGAACTTGAAAGTTCTCAATCCATCATCCCCATAATATCCCTATAATATCAATAGTTCCAAGCAAACAGCTAGGATCTACCTATGTCGCCAAATATACTGACATCTCATATCCACTAATAACTATCACTCTTTTAATTTCTTACAAATTCAAATATATATGCCTACAGTACACAAGTTAAGTTTTCAATTTTGATATTGTTAACTTTCTGGCTTGTTACGTACACTTACTGAAAAGTTAAATTCAAAATTATCGTTCACATTAAATGCATAAAAAACATATACATTGCCGAGAAATACACACACACATATATATAAATTTATGTATTAAAACTTGAAATGTATTTACATACACAGCATATATAAATAATGTTATTCCATAGTTCTATACTGTTTGGGAGGTTCAGGTTGTAAGTCCTCCTTTTCTAGAAAAGATAAATTTGTACATTCTAGTCTCTTGCATTGTCTAGAAGATTCTGGTTCTTCATAAGCTGCAGCAGGTGCATGTTCTTATTTTCGTTCCAAATCTTTCACTTTTGTTGCACATGTGTGCAAACTTTCTCTCAATTTATCTATATCTTGGATGTACTTCTTCATCAATTCCAAATTCTTCTTATTTTTCTCTTCGTGTTCCTTTTCCTTTTGCTAAAGACGATCATTTGCATGTTTCAACTCAGACTGAACTTGGGTCAATTTTTTCCTGAGCTGCTCTGTCTCTATCTCCAACTCTTTTTCCCTCAATTCTGTATTATCTGGGGTATACACAATTGCTACTCGTTGAAGCATGTTGTTCTTCTGCAGAGTCGCAATTTGGGATTTCAGATCTTCTATCTCAGACTTACATCCCAAATGTTGTGATTCTCTATCCTCTAGTGTTTTCAATCTGAGCTCTTTAATCTCATCATCCCTCTCAGCTAGCTTGTTTGTCAATGTTTCTTTTATGGTTGACCACGCAGAGAGATCAGCTCTAGCATTCATTGCTGGACTAGCATCCATCAAGGACTTCTCTCGAATTCTTAAGAAGGCACGATAGCTTTGTAACCCCTTTTTGCCTTTTGCATGAGCTTGTATTGCATTAAAAGCTACGTCCAGTTCCTTCTCTCTATTTTGCAGGGAACTCTCATAACTTATTAAAGCATGTTGGTGTGCTGACATATCATAAATTTCACCAGAAATCAGATGCCTACTCTGTCCCTTACCAATTTCAGATTCTTTTAAATTTTCAACTCCTCTAGTCTGTAGTTCTGTAGTAATATTTTCAAGTTCAACTATTTTTGCTTTCAACTCTTCATCTTTCTTAGCAATTATGTTTTTCATGTTTTCCTTTTTTTTTCTATATTCATTTATCTCAAGTTGATGTTTATTGTAGTCTTCAGCAAGGCTATTTTGAAAGTCAACCTTCATTATTTCAATTATTTTGTTTAACTTATTGACTTCAGCAGTAAGTATTGCTTTCTTGCCGATAACAGTCCTTAGAGGGGGGATGTCCAAAACCTTTGGTCTATGTTTTATCTCATTTTTCTAGTCTCTTTATGGTTTTTTCATCTTTCTTCCGAACAACCATATATTCTTCTCTACATTTCTCATTTTCCTTTCTAAATTCATCCCGAATTTTCTCTAGTTTCTTATTCAAAGACTGAAGAATAGATTCCTTGCCTGCTATTATTCTTCTTGAACTGTCCGCAGTCTGTACAAGGGATTCTTGTAATCTTGCAATTTCCCATAAATAGGGAAAATTTTTATGAGGCTTCAAAAAATGGAATTTGGCAACTTTTTTTTTTAGAAAAAAAACATTGAAAAATGCCTCCTACCTTAAAGAGGTCCAGCATTTGAAAATTTTTAATAGAAGATTCCATAGTATCCACGTGTTTTGTTTCTAACCTTGCAATTACCTGTAAATAGTGAAAATTATATACGAAAGGTGCAATTTTAACCCTTGTTTACTGTTATGGACACTTGGTGTAAAATGCAAGCCATAAGCATAAAAATGCAAGCTAGGAATGCATAGCAGTAAAATTGAACATGAATGACTAAAATTGCAAGTATCTTGGACAAATTCAAAATTAATGACTGAAATTCTAAGTTGTTACGTAAAAAACACTGTGTAAATATTAAAAAATGTGCTTGGGAAAATGCATGCCACAGTTCTTACAATTGTCATCAATTGAAGCTAACACCACGGGTTTGAAGATAGATATGTTTTTGACAAAATCCTCTTTCAGGTTTTTAAAATTATGTTTCATTTGTCCAGAGTTAAATTGACAAAATGATAACTTTTGTGTTTTCAACCCAGTTTTACCCAAATCAGAGAAATGCCCTTGGAGCCCTCCCAGCCCTAATTATTGGGTATTTTGTATTGATTTTAGTTGGAAATGGTATGTTTTACTATTTTCCATGTTATTATACATTTATTTTTTCAATTTGGGTTCAAAAAGTACATGTTGTGCATAAACACTACATGGTTGTCTTGTATTTTTGAAATATCCACTACATTAATAAAAATGCAAGCCAAACCCTCCTATTAAATGTTTATAGTAAATTGTTTTGGAAATTGGATGGATAGATATATTAATAATCCTATCCTTGTGTTAATTTTATATAACCTAACCTCGTATGCTCACAGTCGACCTATGAAAGGTGTTATTTTAACCTTTTTTTACTGTTATGGACAGTTGGTGTAAAATGCAAGCCATAAGCATAAAAATGCAAGTGAGGAATGCATAGTAGTCAAATTGAACATGAATGACTAAAATTGCAAATATCTTGGACAAATTCAAAATTAATGACTGAAATTCTAAGTTGTTACGTAAAAAACAGTGTGTAAATATTCAAAACTGGGCTTAGGAAAATGCACGCCACAGTCTGTACAATTGTCATCAGTTGAAACTAACACCATGGGGTTTAATATAGATATATTTTTGACAAAAGCCTCTTTCAGTTTTTTAAAATTATGTTTCATTTGTCAAGAGTTAAATTGACAAAATGACAACTTTTGTGTTTTCAACCCAGTTTTACCCAGATCAGAGAAATGCCCACCCATCCCTACGTATTGGGTATTGTTTAGTGATTTTAGTTGGAAATAGTATGTTTTACTATTTTCCACATTATTATACATTTATTTTTTCAATTTGGGTTCAGAAAGTGCCCGTTGTGCAAAAACACCACATGGTTGTCTTGTATTTATGAAATATCCACCTACATTAATAAAAAAAATGCAATCCAAACCCTCCTATTAAATGTTTATAGTGAATGGTTTTGGAAATTGGATGGCTAGGTATATTGAGAAGACTATCCTTGTGTTAAATTTATATAACCTAACCTCCAATGCTTACAGTCAACCTTTGAAAGGTGAAATTTTAACATTTTTTTACTGTTATGGACACTTGGTGTAAAATGCAAGCCATAAGCATAAAAATGAAAGATAAAAATGCATAACATTCAAATTGAACATGAATGACTAACATTGCAAGTATCTTGGACAATTTCAAAATTAGTCACTGAAATTATAAGTTGTTACATAAAAAACAGTGTGTAAATATTCAAAACGGGGCTTAGGAAAATGCACGCCACAGTCCGTACAATTGTCATGAGTCAAAAATAACACCATGGGGTTGAAGATAGATATATTTTTGACAAAAGCCTCTTTCAGTTTTTTAAAATTATGTTTCATGTGTCCAGAGTTAAATTGCCAAAATGACAACTTTTGTGTTTTCAACCCAATTTTACCTAGATCAAAGAAATGCCCACCCATCCCTAAGCATTGGGTATTTTTTAGTGATTTTAGTTTTTTTTTTTTTACTAGGGGAATTGGCAACTGGGGTCGGGCTGGTACTCGCGTGACACGGGGTCCAGGGATCCATTCCCGCTACCACTATAACCCTAGGTGCCCCACACTCGCCGCAAGACATGGGACACAAGTAAACCCGAGTGGGATTGGTCTCATGACCTCCAATTTACAACAAGTGACTTCATAACAACGGAACTGCCAATGAGCCACACCCGTGCGGGTTTTGTTTTAGTGATTTTAGCTGGAAATGGTATTTTTTAATATTTTTCACATTATGATACATTTATGTTTTCAATTTGGGTTCAGAAAGTGCATGTTGTGCAAAAACACCTCATGGTTGTCTTGTATTTATGAAATATCCACCTACATTAATGAAAATGCAAGCCAAACCCTTCTATTAAATGTTTATAGTAAATGGTTTCGAAAATTGGATGGCTAGATATATTGAGAATACTATACATGTGTTAATTTTATATAACCTAACCTCGTATGCTCACAGTCGACCTAAGAAAGTTGCAATTTTAACCCTTTTTTTACTGTTATGGGCACTCTGTGTAAAATGCAAGCCATAAGCATAAAAATGCAAGCTAGGAATGCATAGCAGTCAAATTGAACATGAATGACTAAAATTGCAAGTATCTTGGACAAATTCAAAATTAATGACTGGAATTCTAAGTTGTTACGTAAAAAACAGTGTGTAAATATTCAAAAATAGTCTTAGGAAAATGCATGCCACAGTCCGTACAATTGTCATCAGTTGAAACTAACACCATGGCGTTGAAGATAGATATATTTTTAACAAAATCCTCTTTCATTTTTTTAAAATTATGTTTCATTTGTCCAGAGTTAAATTGACAAAACAACAACTTATGTGTTTTCAACCCAGTTTTACCCAGATCAGAGAAATGTCTGCCCAGCCCTAAGTATTGGGTATTTTTGAGTGATTTTAGTTGGAAATGGTATGTTTTACTATTTTCCACATTATTATACATTTATTTTTTCAATTTGGGTTCAGAAAGTGCATGTTGTGCATAAACACTACATGGTTGTCTTGTATTTATGAAATATCCACCTACATTAATAAAAATGCAAGTGAAACCCTCCTATTAAATGTTTTTAGTAAATGGTTTTGGAAATTGGATGGCTAGATCTATTGAGAAGACTATCCTTGTGTTAATTTTATATAACCTAACCTCGTATGCTCACAGTCGACCTATGAAAGGTGCAATTTCAACCTTTTTTAACTGTTATGGACACTTGGTGTAAAATGCAAGCAATAAGCATAAAAATGCAAGCTAGGAATGCATAATCATTTTTAACAAAAACCTCTTTCAGTAGCCTACTCTGCAACTAAATGTATGATTATGTATACTTTGGTCAGTGATCCTTGTTGACATATTTAGGCTTGGAAGCCAAAATGGGAAATAGACTAAATGTTATCTATCAGTTACTGAAAAAGATAATCTTTAGTGAGGAAGTAAAGGAGAGGATGATATAGAATGTATGTTATTTCTGCTCTGAAATGAAAACACAACAGAATTTCAACCCAAAATCCGACACCTTGCATGTCTGAAATTTGACACTTCTCAGTCGCATCTTCAACACATACACTTTTTTTGCCATCGGTGGCATAACGTCAGATATTCGACATGCTACCAAAGTGGGTCGAAGATCTGACACACCATGGTGTCGCTTTCAAAGTGTCAATCAAAACTTGCATAAACCATTGGAAATCCGACGCTTACCGACACTTGAAGGGTCGACCTTCCGACGGGTAGAAGCGTCGGAGTCATGGCAACGTCGTCGGTGTTTTTATCTAGAATGCATCATATTTTCGACACCTACTGACACTTGAAGTGTCGATCGTCCGACGGGCTGAAGTGTCGGAGTCATGACACTACCGTCAGAGGGTTGGTACAAAGCGTTGGTTGAGCATCACCTTTATGTGTTGGATGTTTGACAGAAGCATCGAAACACCGTCGAAAAAGCAACTGTAATGTCCTCGACCCTCCGACCGATGAAGAGGACGCTACCAAACCATCAAACATCCCTGCAACTAGCCCCATGAACATGAACATACATAAAATGCTGAATCAAAATTCTTAACACATAAAACCTACTAAGATGCATAGTCATTCACATACACAGCGGAAGCAAACATACATTCAGGAATTAAACATGTTCATCATAGTTCATTAGCCATCAAATAAAATTGCAGAGATGAAATAGACAAGGATACTTATCTCATGAATAACTTGTCCCACAACAAACTACGTCGCTGCAACGTTCCACCCAACCATAGGCTAGCGTGCTCATCAATCTCTCAGCAACACTGCCACCCCCGAGCTGGGCATGATTCCCAAAGGAATAAGGGACTAAGCAGGCTTACACATAGCCAAGGTACACAAATCATCCAAGCCCACACAGTAGGGCTTATCAGGCTATCAAGGAGATGGAAGAAGATAAATGCTAATCTGGTGAACTCATGGAAGAGCTAAGGATGCCTACACCAGAGCTATCCTGACCTCTAAGACACCCACACACACCCGACACCAGAAATTAGTCCCTTCTTTGCTTCACAGTCCCTCAAGCCCTGGCTTCCCTTGCCAGTGCTCTTCTGGGGTTGTGGAGAAGAAAGCTAGCCATCTAACTCTAACGGGGTGGCTCCCCAAACCTAGGTTTCTCAAGCATACCCAGCCTTCAATCCCACTCCACACAATCTGAAGACCAACCACTACATGCATGCAACAAAACCAGCAATTACAGTTTTGACAGCGGAAAACAATCCCTGAGTTGTTCTTGGCCCTATCATGGCCAAAACAACTCAATGTCAACCTACAGCAGCTCAAAACATGAAAGAGACCACAGTCACGAACAATGGGGGAAAAACCACAGCAAACCTCCAAATCAGGGAAAGAACCACATCCCCCAGTTCACGATGAAGTAACGGGACATTACACAGTTCAGACATAGCCAGCAAATGTGGGAAAACAATGGTCCCTTCTCAGCAATGAAGCCACGGCACATTTACATAGTCGACAATGGGGGAGTAAAATACATACTCTATGTGTAATCAAGAAAATGTATCCACAAACCAACAATCGGTGAGACAAAGGAGAACCAACCCCCACACATAGAATCATGGATCCTTTTAACTCCCCTCTGCGTTAGGAATGAACAGCCAACAATGGAGAGAGTGGACAGAACCGATCGGGCATCCCAAACAGCACGTGAGGAAACCACTCCTAGTCTATGCGGGTGACTGAACCAGCTAGTGGAGAGTGCGTGGGGGAAAACCTTCCACCCACCACTACCCAGCATTAACTGCCCAACTAACAACGGGGCTTTTAATGGCTGACACATGGCTTTTCCCAATAGGCTCATGGTTTAACATTCCCCCCCCCCCTTAACCTTAGGAAATCATGCCCTTTTCATTTAACGTTGCACCGTCGTAGCTAGCTATAGGTTTATTTTAATCAATGTGCATATTTACATGATGCAAAACTATCATGTGTCGGATAGCACAATATACCATCGACAACGATCCTAATTGCCGAAAAATAACACAACCAAATCGATGGTGGGAATTTTGCCTTTAGCTCCACACCATGATTAATTACAACATATACATCATGTATCTTTTAATACAACCGAGGTCAAAATTGGGGATATTACAATCCCCTCCCCCTTGGAATAACACCGTCCTCGGTGTTCCAATACATAGGAATGCATATACCATTTGCACATCAAAATTTCAAAATTTTGCAGATCTATCCCACATTCAATTATTTACTTGCACTTTTAGGACCAAGCCCCTCGGCTTCCATGAGCTTCTCTTGCTGGTTCTCAGCTTTCGGCTCATCCCCAAGTCTAGGAATTTTTCTGTATCTTGAGTATCTCTCCAAGATTTTCTTGGGTCTTGGAAATTGTTTGAAGGAGACTTCCAGCCAAATCCTACAGCTTTTGGTCGGCTGCCATGATCAATGTGCATCACTGGATTTCACTTTTCTCACCTGTGAAATGCAACATTGAAATTTTGTCACACCAAGCATAATATAAAAATCAGTCAATTAATTGCCCAATTGGCATGACAGTCCAAGTCTCATCAAGGAGACTTTCATATTTTTCAAGCCTTCCCAACAGGCACATGAGCTCATTCATTTCCATTCTTGAGCAGGGAATTAACTATTCCAGCATTCATAATTATTTTAAGCAAATAGACACATTCTATTTTCAACCATACATGCATTCAACAATCTTTTGTTTTCACAATGCATAAGTGTGTGTGTGTGTGTGTATATAATCAAAAGGAAAGAGAGAGCGGCAAGAGTTTTTCCCCTCTTTGTCTTGTTCCATCCTGGAACCCACACCACCACTATGGTTTTCATGCTCTCAGCCTCTTTCACTTCACCATGAATGCTGGACCAATCCCTCGGTCATGACACTTAGTGTCTCTGGTCTATTTTAGACCTCTCAACCATGGGGCCTCCCCACATGGTTTGTCTCGGCTGCTAGGAACTTCACAATCGTGACTAGCACCTTTTTCATTATTGCTCATTCTGAGCTCTTCAGGGCAGTCACATGTCCACATGCACCCCTAGGATGCTCTCATAGTCCTCACTCCCAGCGATACCTATATTCAAACATTGAATAGATTCATATGTTTAGTTTATTCTCGATGTTTTTTTTTAAATATCTAAAACAAGAGCTTAAAACACCATAACCAAATCATATACACATGTATATTCATAAGCAAGAAATTACAAAATAATCCAATACTTATTTGTATTGTGTGTTTCCTCTCTAGTCCACAGGATCCTGCTTCGCCTTGCAAGCCTTGGGATCGCCTATGGACTTGGATGTTAGGTCAGCGTGCAGGATGCTTCACAACATCCTTTTATATATATCAGGCACAGTCAAGCCAACCTATAGTTGGGTTTATCAGACCGTCCAGCCAAGCCAATATACAATTGGGTTTATCAAGTTGCAACCAATCAAGCCAATACACTACTGGGTTTATCAGGCTACTCAGCCAAGCCAGCTAACAGTTGGGTTTGTCATACTACAGGTGTCAAGCCAACACTATAATGTTTTCACCATTTCCACAACATCAAATAATTACACAGTCAAGCCAACCTTCAGTTGGGTTTATCAGATCGCCAACAAATCACCTGCACTTATATCAACAATGCACTTATATCAACAACCAATCATCCAAGCCAATGTAGTTGGGTTTATCAGGCCATCAACAATAAAACATGCACTTATATCAACAATAAACGACCATTTCTAGGTCCAAGATCTACTATGGATCCCCAGGCATATACTAGCCCAACGTCTTCTTCCAGTACATCTTTATGCCGACTGGGAAGGAAAATTTATCATTACCATTTCCAAGTTTCATTTCCAGCAGTGAGCTCTAATTCCACTACCCCATACAACACAAGAAACCACCCCCCTCTCTGCTCTCCAGTCCCTCAGGAATGTCTCCTTCTCTGTGCTCTTCAGTAGGAGGTAGGATGAGCCCAAGCCATAGTCCATTTAGTGTGCAACACCAGACCATTAGAGGAATTTTGGGGTCTAAAATGGGCCTCCTAAGGAAAATAATAAAATAATAGTTAAAATAATAAAATAATGGTTAAAATAATAAAATAATATTAATTAATTTTGGAGGAAGAAAGAAAAAAACTACTTTTTGTGTTCGTATTTTTGACATATCTCCCTGTGTTTTTACTCAAATTTCGATTGGGAGAGCTCATTGGATGCGGAATCAAATTCCGCATCCAATGAGCTCTCCCGATCGAAATTTGAGTAAAAACACAATGAGATATGTCGAAAATACGAACAAAAAAAACAGTTTTTTTTAATGACAAATATGCCAATTCAACCATTATGGTTGACTTATTTTATTGAAATTCTATTGGTTCTTGAATTCCAACTCACAAAAACTTATTTTGGCACGTTTTCTTATAAGGCCCATTTTAGACCCCAAATTTCCTCTAATGCTACATCTATTTAGTCTGACAACACACGCAATATAAGCAACTCATCAGCGTTGTTGTTCTAAAACTGGAATCACATTTCATATCATTCACTATCAAGTATTGAGACACCAGGAGTACGTCCACCCCCTAGGGTGTAATCAGTATTGAAAACCCTTTCATGATCTGACATCGGGAAAGTGTGCACCCCTTTCCGATGTGAACCATGTAGGCCCTATTCATACTCAAGCAATCTGCCATGATGGAAATAAAATCAAAACATGCTCTGCATATTGAATTTAACAATTTGATATGCATATTCTTAGCTAGGGTCAGAGAATACTTATCCATTTGTCGAGGCAGTATTCCTTCGCTAAGGAGGAATGGGGGCTCCCTTCTCTGATTTGACAGTCCCTCGATTTGCCATCCCAACTCCTTTTTACATTTCATATCCACACATGTCTTACCGACATAATCTATACCATTTCACTCATGTTGCTTACCAAACATGTAGTGCAGATGAGACATTTCCAAAATGTCCAATGGAGTTTCACCTGAAACCCATTTCCAAGATACGGGAGAACTTCCCCATAAATTCTAGCTCCTTCAGGCCATCACACATGGTCTTCCTGCAATGTGTACCCCTGGCACATTCATCAAGTAGCCAAACAGTCAATCATTATCTGATAATACAATCCCAATTGATTGTTCCATACCAAGCAATGACATTATTAATTAAATTCAAGAGGAATTTGCAACTCTGTCTACTACAGAAATTGATTTGCTTGGCAATGAGGTGATCCTCATTTGTGCGTCTCTTGTAAGTAGCACCATCATGACCATTATGATTTTATGCTTACTATCATAACATGAACACCCACTTACAATGCGTCCTCCTGACACAATTATATGCAAGCCAATAGTGATTAGTAGTTGTCAGCAATTTCTTAAATCTGAAATTTACAAGTCTAAATTGACAACTCATTATGCATATAGACTATTTTCACAGCCATGAGACTCTTCTCATGAGGTTTGGCTCTTTCACATGGTATATTTTGGCCTTTGTCATGGTCTTACCTACATTGTCATGCCCCAAACAATCTACCTGAAACCTGAACTTCAATCAGCCAAAAACTTGGTAAGTCTTGATGCATATAACTTTTTCATTGCTGCAACAATCACTGAAGCATTTTCAGAATATAGAATTCAAATACTTCCAGCTGTTAATCACATCAATATTACCAAAACTCATTTACTTCACGCAATCATTATCATACTAAAATTGCAAGGTATAGTCACATCATTTATGCAATTTAAATTAATTATTTAGATACTCCTTACTTCACAAGTGTATCATTGTACCACCTTTCCCGTCCATAGAGAATTTCCAGCAGCCAATTGATCATGACTACCCTCTTCATGCACTTACTATCCTACATTCATAACAGCTCTTGAAATGGTTCCAGAATTGTCATCAATTCATCATTTCAGCCATTAGTTATTCATAATAACACATGCACTATCTCTATGCATTCATGCATTACATCACAACATTTGCACCCATACTTATGTATGCATATCTACAACATTTACTCATACTTTTCAGATGCATCCATTCAATGCATAACTACAAGATTTATAAAACCTTTTAATGCATATCCACTCAATGCTACCTTGCATTGATTCAGGAATACTTATGCATTCAAACATACCATGCATGGCCTAACCATGACTACTTCAAATAGGATGCATTGTTATAATCAAGACCATCAGTACTTACTTTCTTTGGGCTACTAAGCTCATAACAACACATACATGCATGACACATTTTTGTATGAATGCAGCCTAAATTTTAAATACCCACACGGTATGAGATCTCTTGCTTTTTCCACTCCATTAAATTGTCATAATTGAACCCTTACCTTCATTGGTCCTACTTACACCCTTGACATTACCAGTTTGGTTGGTCTCCTGCAGGAGATTGCAAAAGTTGCTCACCAACTTTTGATCCTGCTTTTGTTGGCTTATCCCTTTCTGTATAGGGTTGCTGGTCATAATCATCAGCATCAACAACATATTCAGCCATGTCCAGGTTGTCGTTGGTTTTTCCACTAATGCCAACACTAATGCAATATTTACCATTAGTGGTTCATTATAAGTGTATAATTCCCACTACTCTTACCAACATGTAATATCTTATGCATGCAAGGCATATCCTCATACATTTCATGTATAAAACTTGTAATCATAATTAGCAAGAAAAGGTTTAAGGAAATTTCCCTTTTCATGTCCCTCATCCTTGCATGGAACTCATTTTCCACACAACAACTAGTTTGACTTCATGGTCTTGCTACTTCTAGGCATGCAATTCCCGGATTTGTCCATATTGACAGCAGCACATTTCTCTTTCAATCAATCACTAGCACTTTGCTGCTCCACACTCAAATTCTGGTGACTCTCCCTTGTTCCCTACTAGATAAGCTTTCTAACACCTATCCACATGCTTCATTCTGACCTCGGGTGTGAAAACCACACCACTTCAAAAATGATTCTTTTTACTGAATGTATTCTGGTCTGAAATGTCAACTTCAGCCACCTGGAACTCTCTTCCTTTTCAGCCCTGAAACTACTGAGAAACCCAATGATAAATCCACTACAAAACCCCAATTTTTCTTTGGTCAAAATTGGGTCTCATCCCAACTAATTTTTCTGACGTTTCGGAGCCTTAGTGGACTAGTCTTCCGACACTTCGGCGACCCATACGACTAAATTCTCCAGTGCTCATCGGGGGCCCCATCAGCTTTAGATTTCCGCTGTATCGATGGTTCCCTTGACCATATTTCTCCAATGTAAGCTTTCCGGACGGCATCGACGATGCCAAGGACTGTTCATCGGGTATCTTTTCCACCGTCTTTCTGGCGTTTCGATGGCCAGATCCACTAACTTTCTTCGTGGTTCATCGGTTGTTTGTTCACCTATTCCCTTCCAGTGTGTCAAACTTGTAGTGGTCTAAGATTCTGATCTGCATCAGTGATCGGATCCTTTACTCATCAGACGGTTAGTTCTCTAGGCTTCCGCAATGGCAGTTCACCAACCGTTAATCTTTTTCGATTACCGGTCTCTTCAACTATAATTCTCCGATCGGTGGTCAAAACAACTGTCCGTCAGGAGGGTAGGCCACTAAACAGCCGCAACAGCTGGCGATGATCCTACTGTGGTTTTCGCAAACCCCAATTCATCGGCTGTCGGGAGGACTAATTACTATGGCATCGGTGGTCTCATCAACTAACTTCCGTCGATCGCCAATGGGTCCGACACTGAGAAAATTTTCAAGAATTTTCTCCTCTGTCTTCCGCTGCATCGGTTGTCGGAACAACTATCCGCTGTGGCATCGGTGGTTGGGGACTCTATCCTTTGGAAGGATAGTCCACTAGCTAGCCACAACGGTGGATGCTCAATCAACTAATTTTATCCAACGTAGTTCTTCGGTGGTTCCATCATCTATCCATCGATGATGAATTCAACTAATCATCACTGATCACCAATGATTTCATGACTTACAAATATTTTCAAATTTTTTCTCTCCGTCGTTGCTATTGGTGGTCCAACCAACTACCATCTTGTTTTTACCACCGACATTTCAGTGCTCGCGTCCTCTAAGTTTCACCGATGGCCAATTCTGTATCGGGAAGCCTTGCAACTAGTTGTCCATGACGTCGGAAAGGCTTCCGGCCATTAAGTCTTTCGATGCACCGACGATCTGAGACTCCAAAAAATTTTCTAAAAAAAATTCTTTAATCTTCTTTATGCCGCTTCATTGGCTCAACCGTCTCCTATTCTTTGTTGATCGCCGACAGTTAACATTGGAGGTTCTTTCAGCTAAGTGGAGCTGACGTTTCGGCAGTCTTCGGCTGATCTCCGTCGAAACTGCGGCCCCCACATCCTCTATCCTCCGTCGACAGTAGATGAACCTTAGTGAAATTGTGAAATTTTCTGCCGGCTGTACTCCATTGGGTGGTCTTCAGACTAATTCTTTCGCTGTGTTGGAGGACCTTCGCACTTAGTCCTCCGATGGGCCGACGGTTCTAATACTTAGAGAAATTTTTCAAATTTCTCAGAATTCTCCTGTCATGCATAGATTCCTTCTGATTTATACTGGGCAGAAGGCAACTTGCCTATGCTAGCTAACCTTTCATGGCCCATTTATGCCCCTGCTGCAACATTTGCTCTGATACCATACTGTAACGTCCCGGACCCTCCGACCGGGGAAGAGGACGCTACCAAACCATTAAACATCCGGGCAACTAGCCCCATGAACATGAACATACATAAAATGATGAAATAAAATTCTTAACACATAAAACCTACTAAGATGCATAGTCATTCACATACACAGCGAAAAAAAACATACATTTAGGCATTCAACATGTTCATCATAGTTCATTAGCCATCAAATATAATTACAGAGATGAAATAGACAAGGATACTTATCTCATGAAGAACTTGCCCCGCAACCAGCTACGTCACTGCAACGTTCCACCCAACCATAGGCTAGCATGCTCATTAATCTTTCAGCAACACTGTCACCCCTGAGCTGGGCATGATTCCCCAAGGAATAAGGGACTAAGCAGGCTTACACATAGCCAAGGTACACAAATCAGCCAAGCCCACACAGTAGGGCTTATCAATATATCAAGGAGTTGGGAGAAGCTAAATGCTAAGCTGGTGAGCTCATGGAAGAGCTAAGGATGCCTACACCAGAGCTAGCCTGACCTCTAAGACACCCACACACACCCGACACCAAGAATCAGTCCCTTCTCTGCTTCATAGTCCCTCAGGCCCTGACTTCCCTTACCAGTGCTCTTCCAGGGTTGTGGAGAAGAAAGCCAGCCATCTAACTCTGTCGGTGTGGCTCCCCAAACCCAGGTTTCTTAAGCATACCCAGCCTTCAATCCCACTCCACACAGTCCAAAGACCAACCACTGCATGCATGCAGCAAAACCAGCAATTATAGCTTTGACAGGGGAAAACAATCCTTGAGTTGTTTTGGCCACGATAGGGCCAAGAACAACTCAAGGATTGTTTTCCCCTAGCAAATCTGTAATTGTTGTTTTTGCTTCATGCATGCAATGGTTGGTATTCAGACTGTGTGGAGTGGGATTGAAGGCTGGGTATGCTTGATAAACATGGGTTTGGGGAGCCACACCGACAGAGTTAGATGGCTGGATTTCTTCTCCACAACCCTGGAAGAGCACTGGCAAGGGAAGTCATGGCTTGAGGGACTGTGAAGCAGAGAAGGGATTGATTCCTGGTGTCAAGTGTGTGTGGGTGTCTTAGAGGTCAGGCTAGCTCTGGTGTAGGCCTCCTTAGCTCTTCCATGAGCTCACCATCTTAGCATTTAGCTTCTCCCAGCTCCTTGATAGCCTGATAAGCCCTACTGTGTGGACTTGGCTGATTTGTGTACCTTGGCTATGTGTAAGCCTAATTAGTCCCTTATTCCTTGGGGAATCATGCCCAACTCAAGGGTGGCAGTGTTGCTGAGAGATTGATGAGCATGTTGGCCTATGGTTGGGTGGAACGTTGCAGCAACGTAGCTGGTTGCGGGGCAAGTTCTTCATGAGATAAATATCCTTGTCTATTCCATCTCTATAATTATATTTGATGGCTAATGAACTATGATGAACATGTTGAATGCTTGAATGTATGTTTGCTTCCGCTATGTATGTGAATGACTATGCATCTTAGCAGGTTTTATGTGTTAAGAATTTTATTTCAGCATTTTATGTATGTTCATGTTCATGGGGCTAGTTTCCTAGATGTTTGATGGTTTGGTAGCATCCTCTTCGCCAGTCAGAGGGTCGAGGACGTTACAGCGATGCCTGTTGGTAGATTTAACCAAAAAAAAATTGAAAGATTTCACTTAGAAAAGTTGATCACAAAATAAATTGTATGTTTTTTCAAATTTTTTGCTTAAAACTCCTACTTTAGCTTTGTTAATGCATTCTAATGATGATAGTAAGTTATGGCATGATATGTTTGGGCATATCAACTTACGATAATTGCATCAATTAATCAAACAAGATGGGATAGTGGGGTTGCCACCTATATCCTTCTTAGATGGAGTTTGTCCAATATATACTCTTGGTAGGCACCTTGAAGACAGATTTGAGAAAGGAAAGGCTGAGAGAGCCACATCACTTCTTGATTTTGTGCCTGGTGACATTACTAGTCCCTTTCCTCACCTATCTATGAATAAATAAATATACGTACTAACCAAGCCTGGAAATTCAAATCTATTATGCCTATCAAATGGAAATTTAATGACTGTCTTGGATTTTTCAAGCCTTTCACATTACGTTTACTTTAAATTCATGATTGTCAACTAAATTAATTTGGTAAGAAGTAAGTGCTACTATAGACTTTGGTATTTTAAAGCTAGCCCGTATCCAGCAAGTTATTAAAAGAGCTAGCAAAGTATCCAGCAAGTTATTAAAAGAGCTAGCAAAGTATCCAGCAAGTTATTAAAGGCCTACCCATTGTCTATAAGAGAGAAACCACAACAAAATTCATGGAAAAATCATATCCCCGACCAATAACCCATCAATAGAATCATAGCCCCTAAGACAAGAATCAAACCAACAGCCTTAATAATAAGCCTGTGGATTGTAGTGCTCACGATGAGAAAAAAATGGCATTCTAGGTGTTTTTACTTATTTCCCTACTGTAACATAAAATAAATGGCATTCTAGGTGTTTTTACCCCTTTCCCTGGTTAATAAATTTAAAATAAATCACTGTAAAATCGAATTTAAATTGCAAACCCCAACCCGGGTTTTTTTACCCCTTTCCCTGGTTAATAAATTTAAAATAAATCAATGTAGAATCGAATTTAAAGTGCAAACCCCAACCCAGCCTAGATTCTTAGTGTTTTTATTTTCCCTTTCTAGGATTAGTAAAATTAAAAAAACAAAACACAAGTACAAAATCGAATTGAAAAATTGCAAACCCCAATCCAGTCCAGCTTTTACACCATAAAAATATGCAAAATCTTCAAAATTGAAGCAAAAACAAAGTGAAAAATAGCACGCACTTGGTTACCCAGGATGACCACCACATAAGAATCAGAGATATTCGTAAAATCTGAAGCAACTAGATCGGTTCCCTTATTACGGCCACTTTCAGGATCCCTACATACTATTCCATTTATGTACATGGAAATAGAAGAACAATTGTCATATACATAAATACCTTCATCCTTAGACAACATCATACATAAAGAAAACAGAAACTCAAAGAAACGCTAACCTGAACAAGAATGCTATAACTTGAGATCTATGGTTCGAATGAAGAGAACCACACAATAGACAAGTTTTCTTTTATAAACCCACTGTATCTAAACGAACACCACACCGGGGTAAAGTAAACCCCATTGATATCGATAAACGTGTAGATATAAATGAATCCTTCTAGAGAAAGTTCATGGAGATGCGGCATCAATCTTAGTGCATGGGATTGGGTCACTCCAATGTAATGCATAACCAGTAAAGGCTACAATTGAGAGCTTGCATCTAGAACCATTATTAATATTTATGACGGGAGATATAAACTACTAAACGTCAAATCTACAGTTTGAATTTTTATATGCCCATCATCTATGACGTTTTAATTTTTTAAAGAGATGTCAAATACATCTAAAAAGTGAAAAAACGTTCTATGGGCCGTCAATTTGCAGGCCTGGTACTAACCTTCATTGATTACATCTCTATATACACAGGGGTCTACTTCTTAAAACACAAAGCTGATGTGTTTGCTTTTCTTCGAGATTTTAAAGCTCTTACAGAGAAACAATCTAGTAAGGGGATCAATATCATTCACATAGATAATGGTGGAGATTATTCCAATAAATATGTAAATAATCTATATCCTTTTCATTTACAGTTCTTTACCTAACAACTCTTATGAGATATCAGTATGGTATGCTTCTATATATCCTTTTCCTTCTAGAGCACACACTCTGTCGGTGATCATTGAATTTTATGCATCAAAATAATCTAATTAGTGTTTTAGATATGATAGATTTTCACTCAACATTTCCAAATGAGTGATGATATAGAATCATTTGGCAAACATATAAATAAAATACATGCTCAAGTCCAAGTCAACCGAAGGACTAAAATGTAAAATATAAGTAGTTTGTGGATGCCCATTGGAGATATAAATCACTTGAGAAGAACTTAGGACATTATAAAGGATAGAAAAATAATTTAGTTGTCAATTAAAGATAACGGCCAGAGAGAAGTTTTGTTATTTAGAAAGAACTTCATAAATGCAATAAAGGATACCAAGGCGTGTTATGAAATGGTGCAAACAAGAGTCTTAGAGGGCATAAAGTCCAATAATGTTGGAAAATGTGACACTATGAAGGAATTATTAGTATAATTGAGTAGAATGCTAGAAGGATATGTTGAGATTACACATGAGATTCCAAGCAGTTTTCCTTCAAAGAGGAATATTGGGAAAAAGATAGACATAATTAATTCATCCATGTATGTATATGCTTCCGTAATTACTCTTCTTCATATTACTCCATTTATCCTTCAAATTTTTCACCTAGAATGGTCATTAGAGGAAATTTCAACTCAAAACAGGCCTTTTAACTTTTATTCAAATTCCATGTCATCATGTGTTATCCAATGAAATTGCTTTAAATTTGAAATACCGTATAGGTCTTAAACACTTTTTTAATATAAATTTGGGGATAGGTATCATAAAAAAACTACTTTTTTTGTTTGTAGTTTTGACATATCTCCCTGTGTTTTTACTCAAATTTCGATCGGGAGAGCTCGTTGGATGCGGAATTAAATTATGCATCCAACGATTACCCACTCGACATACTTTTGACAGACCCCACTACCCCAAAAACAAGAAATACCTGAAAAAATGGAATGATGACATCATCATTTCGTTTTTCAGGTATTTATTGTTTTTGGGGTAGCAGGGTCCATCAAAAGTATGCCGAGTGGGTACTTGTTGGGTACGAGCTCTCCCGATCAAAATTTGAGTAAAAACACGGGGAGATATGTCAAAAATACAAACAAAAAAATAGTTTTTTTTTCTTCCTTCAAAATTAATAAATATTATTTTATTATTTTAACTATTATTTTATTAGTTCATTTTAGGAGGCCCATTTTGAGTTGAAATTTCCTCTAATGAGATGCATATAATTTTAAATTTTCATCATGCATGGAAATCACACATTGCAATAGTACAATGATCACACGGTGCAATAGAATACAAGCATCAGATGTGCCACACCCTTGTGCAATAGCATATCGTGCACAGACCTAGAAAACACCACTAACTTATACAAGAAATTTACAAAAGATCAAAGGTATGCATGCTTTACCGATGGACCAGCTAGCAAAGAAGTTCCATAATTTGCAATAGAAACACAACCTCCAGCACAGAAACCTGCAACAAAATGTTCATAAAATGCCATCAATATTTTCATAAGATTCCTTAAGAAGCAATCATGTGCCCAATTGAATAAGATGGACTGTATGATGTCCTGTTTATTGATCATAAATGAGGAAGTCTCCCATGTCAAACTGAAGGAAATAGAAAAATCGATTTATTAGAGTATATTAATCCCATGACATACCTACTACTAACTATGACTCATACAAAGAACATGGTATGCACGTGTTTATCCTTAAATACAATCAGTCTTAAACCTGGAAAACTAACATGATTCTATTTCATACCTTCCAGTAATCGTTTCGAGTAACAGGAGTATATTGATGCTTACCCTTGAAGTTATTAGGATCAACACCACCAAAATTCATGGCTGCAAATGGGCTTTCTTCAATAAAAACATATTTTCCTTGGGAAAGAACCTCGAAACTGTTTCCAACAAATGTGAAAATGTTGCCTTTAGCGAAAATATGTCATACCAAATCTAGTGATCTATCATTGTAAATCAGTGAAAATTACTGATACTCTTTTTCAAGTCGTGGATACCTCTAGAATATTGCTTGAAAACAACAAAAATAAACAGTTTTTATAACTCAAGCATTCAAACAATGCCTTCCAGAAATAAAGTAGCAAATAGATCTTTATTTTTTCAAGCAGATCTCAATACTTTGTTACCATAATTATCAATGCAGTGATTTTTCTTTTGTATTCCAGAGTTGAGATGTTTGCTCTAAGTGACCACTTTAAACTCGGTGATAAATTGGAAGCAATACAGAAAGATATAAATGCCTAATAAAAAATTTGCACAAAGAAGACTTTGTAACAAATTAGCAATTATGAGTAATAAAGTACACAGTGATGTTGGGGTGAAAAGTTACAATGGAAACCAAAAATAGCAATGTGTACCATACCCAACTCACAACCTACAGGGATAAGCACAAATATAAACATAGGTTTTCCACTGCACAATCAAACATGAAAGTTGAACAAGATATGAGATTAAGAAACAAATTACAAAACTACCAGAGAAAGATAATCTAGGGCAGATAACAATATACTCATGCAGAATAATAGGGAAACAACGCTTCAGATACCATTTTCCTCACAAGTCTATCTATCTTTTTATGTCTATTGACCTTTCATATTCCCATCAAACTCAAATGCCTTTCATATTTCTTGTAATGAAATGCCTACTTTTAATTTTGTTGTGCTAGCTCTATGGAATTGGTAAAGTATTACCAAGGGGCCAGTTATCATGATAAATCAAAATATTTAAGGTAATTGTTTAGATCACATAGAACAAAGTTCGCCTCAATGTATGGTAATCATCATCAACAACTAAATGTATGTGTGTGCACATGCATAAAAACCCAATAAACGGCTCAATCAAACAAAAGAAAACATAATTAGACCTTGATTTGTGGATCTTCACACTGTCTTCTTATGATTTACCTTTCAAAACATCATTCAACATACTTCATTTTTTGTTCTATTGCAATAGTTTCATGTTAGGACCCATCAAATAAATTTATGTTTGTTTATGAAAATAACAAAACCAATCTAAATAAAGACAATGTAAATTACAATACTATTCAACTATTCAAGTAAATTAATTGTTAAGAATATATCACCTGATAAAACATGGATAACAAAAATTATTATGTATATAAGGCCATCGATCTAATCAAAACGTCATTTCTTGCCTCTTAACTATGGAAATGTTTCTCAACGCTTTCTGTAACAAGTTCTAGTGGAGGAGTCAAATAACAATAGTGAAAATTATACACTAAAATTATAGAAATAGATTTTTTTTAATGTATTCG